>JANVCC010000044.1:1227307-1242526 GCA_025345505.1 Todiramphus chloris collaris
TTTTTTTTTTTTTTTTTTTTTTTAAATCTTGGCCTCTAGGGCTACCCGCCTCTTCGTCACTTCCTCCCTCGAGGCGCTTCCGCGCACGTGACCTCCTTCCCCGGGTGCTGCTGCCGTGATGGCAGCCATGGCCTGGGGGAACGCAGGCTCGGTCCCACCTGGAGCCGTGGGGGCCCGGGGCCTCGTCTGGGGTGGGGGGGTGCCGGGCTCGCCTCGCTTACCCGTCCGGGCCTGCCGGGGAAGGAAACTAAGGCATCAAGATCTTGATAAGCACGGAGCATTCTCCGCTGTTCAGAGACAATGTCCTCTGTGCTGGGACACACCTTGTGATCCGTCCTTCTGAAGACTGGTTAATCTTCTTAAACAGTAGTAGTTTTATGCACATTATAAAATGTTTGTCGTGGTACCTGGAACAAGCTTTGATGAACAAACAGGACATGGGGGTCATAATGGTTTCTGGCAGGTTTTCTGTCCAGGTCAAGTAGAGCTCAAGTAGAGGTGCACAGTGGAAACCTGCATGAGCAGGGTTAAGAAACTGCAGTGCCAGAGCTTGCTGGCAGCTTTCAGAAGGGAAGCTGCACTGTGCTAGTGCTTGGGCCTTGCTTCTGTTAATTACTCTTGAAAAGCATCAATTCTGCTGTCAGTTGCCTGGCTTAGCGTAAGTTATCAGTTGGGGCAAACTCATTTTTAATAATAGTGCTGTAGTCAGCATGACTTTCTACGAAAATGAGAAATGCCCTGTTGGGTCAGACCAGTAGCTATAGGGGATATTTAGGGCTATTCAAAAGAAAAGGTCAGATAGTGATCAAAGGAAAAATGACAAGGCAGGAAAACCAGCCAACGTAATCCCTGTGAATCAACAACTGGATGACCCACTAAGCCATTTGTCCCTATTGCAAATCCCACTGAAGTCGATTCAGGGAAGGAAACTCTCTGGAATCTATGCAAATAAAGGGGAACTGCTGCCACACTGCTAGGGGTTGAAAGAGAATTTGAGCATTCACAAGACTATACTGGTATGTTTGGAGTAAGATCACGGGCAGGGAAATAAATGGGTGAAGGTGGATCAGAGATGAACAAGTGTGGGAAAATGGAGAGAGGAGAGAGATGAACTAAGCTTGTCAAATGCAATCAGTATGTTTGTCTGTCCAAGTTTTGCACTTGTTCACAGTCTGTACTATATTTGTAACAGATTGTTTTAATTATTTCCTATGTGGTTGTACTCTCTGTGGCTCTGTGTGCTGGTCCATAGAAACAAGATCAGACTACTGATGCTGCCTGTGTTTACGTGGATGTCTCTGAAGTACTGTCTGCCATCAGTGTTCACCTGTGTGCACATGTCCTTTGTGAACTTGCATACTACCCTGCCAGGATAACATTCTTCTACTTGAAGAAGTAAGGAACTCCTACTCATCTCCATTGGCCCAGGAAGGAAGTCCCTTATCTCTCAGCCCACCCTTAAGATTCAGCTGCCCTTAATACTTTTCAAGGAGAGCAGGTGCACCTGGCCAATATCTAGAGTCCATCCCCCTTGTTCTACTCCCACATCCAAGCATGGTGGTAGGAATGGTGTAGGATACATCACCATTCCCTTTGGTATAGACACTAGATTGTCTATAAGCTTTTTGAACCTGCTGATGTTATTGGCTCTTATAACTCCTGTTCTTATTGTATAAAGTACCATTTTTGTTTAAATTGATTAATTTACTAACTAGTAATTAAATTGATTACCAACTAATCACATGCCCTGAGTTTGCTATGGAAAGATTTTCTGACAAAACAGTTTTCCATTCATTTTATCCACCACCTTCATTATTTTTGTAAATCCCAGTCTCTTATCTGCTCACCAAATTCTGTCCATTCTGCTCAATGGTGGAATGCTGACCTCTTCAGTGTCCTCTGATGAAGCACTTGCTCCATCCCATAATTGTCCCTGATGCTCATGCTACAGTTTGTAAGACTGGCTTATAGGTTGTGTCTGGAAACCTGTTAAGCGCCATGCCTAACCATAAACCTGGATTTGTTTCATAGGTAGCATCGCTTGCTCACATTTTAGGTGCAGAACTTCCCAGGTTCTTAGCAAGAAGCGGCCCCTTTTCATTCTAATGACATTCTTTTTTCTATTCCAACCCACTTCAGCAAAGGAGTTTTGCTGGAGAAACGGCATCTTGCAGAGCAAGCCATGGAGTGATGGTGACACTCAGTGGACCTGCAGGAAAAGTGCACCTCTGAGTTGACTTTTTTCCAATTTATCAGGAAGACAACTGATAGCAAATGAACCTCATAATCAGATGAGTAAACAGCACTGCTTGTCTGCATACTGTGCCATACCGATTCATATAGTACAAACAAATATAAATGAACATCTAGCCTATGTATCTGCATTTGCCTTCTTTGCCTTTCCCATACTCATTTACTCACTCCAGTCCAGACCATCACCTTCAGGTACCTCAGAAGGTAAACTCTTGTGGTGGGGAAGACTGGAGTTTTCGTGCACACTGTCAGGGAACACACAGCTCATGATGTATTCAGCCCCAGCCATCAAGAGCTGATCTGTATCGTTGACATGCAAGAGGAGGCAGAAGTCTGATTCAGACCAACCTCCAAACCTGGGATGTCTTCCTGCTTAGAGAACTGGTTGACATCTTTCCCAGTCTGCTGGGACATAAAAGTGGAATAACTCTACATTGCAGTTCCTGCAACGTACTTCTTACAAGGCTGCCTACATCTCTGCTTTTGTTATCCACACGTGGACACCATCCACAGCCTCACCACTGGATCTCTTCAATGACCTGCTGCTAACCTTGGCCAGTCTGGCTAATCACAGTCCCCAGAAGGAAGAAGCTGGACAAGGGATGATCACAGCAACCCCAGGATCTGTCCTGTCATTCTGTCCTATTTCTGAGTAAAAGCTCATTTGGCTGTGCTAGTTTCTAAGTCCTCTCCTGACCTCTCCAGCCCCACATTTCAGACAGGTCTTTACATACCACCATCTCTCCCATATCCCTGTCCTACATGTTATTTCCTACATGACTTATCTGCACTCCCTACCATTACAAGGCTTCTCCAGGTTTTTAAACGGCAAAATTAGAGAAACTGCCACCACATCTCCTCATCTTAGCTTCTCATCCCTCAAAGAAACAGATTAAAGCAGGCCAAACCACCTTTCTGCTCCCTTTGGGAAGTGAGAACTTGGAACACATAATGGGAAGATCAGAATGCTTTGTTTGTGAGGAGCCAGCACCAGGGGCTCGTTACCTGCAGTACCCTGAAGGCACGCTTCTCCTCACTACCACCTTTAAGATGCAGCCTACATATGAAAGGAAAAACAGGTCAACAAGCAAAAACTGATACATATCAGCCTACTTCCAAATGTTACAGGGCCTGGCCATCGAGACAGTACCAACTACATTGCTTATCAACAAAAGAGAGAGTGTGGGAACGAGCCTGCTGTGTGGCAAATTGTACAACACAAGAAGTCACAAGTTTTAGACTTTTGTCGGGAAAGAAGCCTCTTTGAATGTCAAAGGTAAGCCACATTCCAGGGTCTTTACCCTTAAATTCGAACAAAGGTTAACAAAAGAAATCCAAGAATGCTTTAAAAAAGACTTACTCATCTACTACCTGTCTTGGATTTAACTGTGGGTTGGTACAAGCACCTTGGTGCAGCTATTTTTTTGGTAGAAAAATAACTATAGGTTAAGATTAAAAATTAACAAGCTGTTACATGTGAGTCTATAGGTATGCTTACCTTGCACAGAGACAGTACAGATCATGAGATGGATCCATGGAGTCTCACATGATTTTCGGTAGTAGCTATTTTAAAAGCAAGTGAGCAATCTAGGTAACTGTTTGCCTCAAAAAGGAGAAAATAAAAAACTTTTAATAAACCTTAGATTCTGTATATTGTCAACATCTCCAGTAACAAGCCTTACAATTCCAAACTACAGTCCTGCAGTGCTGAATTTCTTTCATATTTGGGGGGCAAAAAGTCAGAGAAATAAGGAAGGCAGATTCACAAATCATTTCTCTGTAGCATCATTTCTCCTGTAGCATGTTAGTTGAGCATACAGGAGTATGCATGAGTCAGGACAGAAGCCAGGTGCCCAAGCTTCCAGAAGTGTTTGCAACTGAGTGTCAACAGACAGCTCATCTGTCCTGTTTCCTAACCTCTCTGAATGAGAGGTCCTTTCATTTTCCCATGTGACTGATGCAGACGCTCTGTGAAAGCCTAGGACACTGATCTCTCTGCACCCACTAGAAGCAGTGTAGTCTGTCAGTCCTATTTGCACAGTACTGGCAGATAACAACAAAAGCTCTAATAAGCCTCACACATCAAACCTTTATGATTTATCAATGCTTCATCAGATCCCTACCTGGTCATTGTACAAACTGTCTTCTTCATGTATAGATTTTAAGTAAGTTCTTTATTTATTTTTTTATAATAGCACTCTAACAAGGTCAGAATCAATCTGGGGCCAGCTCATGTGCTTACAATCATCCTTTTGAGGGGCCCACTTCTCACTCCTTTTAAGAGCTTTTTTTTGCGAACAAATCCCTTACTATCTGAGATGCTAGTTATCAAATTGCCTGTTAGCTGCATCCTGTACTATGCTCTTCAGGACCTTCTGTTTTGCAGGTTGAAACTGCAAAACTTTGCAGGAATGTTCCCAATTGCCTCCAGACCATCTCGACAAAGAAGACCCACACTGTAGTGAGATGATGGGAGGAAGTCTCCTGGTCATCTGCCAGCTACTCATGCTCCACCTTTTCTTACACACAGCAAAGGTTCCTTTTGTGCACTGGAAGATGCATCCTATGAATGTCACCAAGGACAGGGAGAACATTTCTGCCATCAGCAGAATTAAAGCAAGAATCAGCTTGCTCACCCAGTACAGACTAGGCACTTACTGTGTTCCCTAGTGTTTGCACCAAGAGACAAAGACCTCACTGACTTCTGCTGAACACTCCTATCTTAAGGAAGCTCTTTTCCAATCCTCTGCTTTGCCAGCTTCCTCAACTCCTCTCATTTGCAGCTGAATAATCTATCTGATTTGAAACCACAAGCAAGAAACGTCCGTTTGCATTCACATTTCACACACTTAATTTCCTTACTTACCTACCCCACATAGGTACAAGGTGGCAAGACTTCCTATCATCAAAAGGAGACAAATCTTGGTGGGCCTGTTTCTATTTAGAACTCATTTCATAGCCATCTGATCATATAAACTGTAAAACAGACCTTTGAAACATGTCCATTTAGAGACAGAACAGCCTGTTTCATGGGGATACCGAGCACACTGTGTTAGAGCCTTCAGTTTTGTATTTATAACCTCCCTATCTGAGGTTCAACCAGATTAGAGAACCTTCCTCCCAAAGTCCCTTCAGTTCGGCCCAAATACCCAGAGACAGAAACTTGCCAGGAAGGCGACCAGGAGTTTGTAGGGCCCACTTTGTCCTTTCCTGCCCAAGACAGAGCATCATCAAACAGTACTTATTGACTCCCATGATGTCTTGGGAAGGGGCAATGCTAGGGGAATGCTCCTTGGAGGACCCTTCCAGTTCTTTCATATTTTTGCTCACTTGAATTCATCTATGTCCTCTTTTTTGTGTCCATTGTCATAGAATCATAGAATTGTCAGGGTTGGAAGGGACCTTAAAGATCATCTAGTTCCAACCCCTCTGCCATTGGAAAGGACACCTCCCACTAGAACAGGTTGTCCACAGAATCACTTGGTTCCTCAGGTTTTCTTCCTACCCTAAATGCTTGTTAGGCACTGCTGTGAGACTTCTGTTTTCCTCTTTTCCTGTCCATACTGGACAGCCCCAAGAACAATGATGAACTGAGGTGAAAGGGCTGGCTTTGCTCACTTTAGGGACAGATTGTTGTGAATGTTCAGAGAAGTAGATTTGCAATCTGTGTTGATCAGGCGAAGGCCTGCTACACAGAGATCCCCCAAACAACCGTGGTGACATGATTTGCTTCATTTTATGTTCATTTTACCCCTTTTTTCTCTCCTAGGTACTTCCTCTTTAGAAGCATTATCACCTCCCAAGGATGACAGCCCAACTAGTCACTTTTTCTCCAAATCTTGATCTTGTTGACTTCCACCTTTTATGTATGCTACCTTGCTAATTGCACTGCATATCCTGATGAGCCATCTGCCTACACCATACACTCCTGTTGCATGTGTTGCATCCTGAAATTCCTTAGACTGTTATCTTTTTCTAGTAGTGCCACAGGTAAGGATTATCCATCTGAGTTAATATCTTAACAGGATGTGACTGGCTGTTGCCAGAGTCTGAAGGAGCACAGTGACTGAGGCTGTTGAATGACCCATCCAGAAGGCCTGGACATGGGTAACTGAAGTGGGAAAACTGAACTCCATTTTATGGGAATTGGTCCTATAAGTCAAAGTCCGAGACAGGGGGTTGATGATCTTCAAAGAAGGGCCTGCTACAGTCAATCTGAATTTTAAAAAACAGACAAACAAAACAAACCAAACAGACAAAAAAAGGAGTAAAACAAAAAAATAATACTGCAAATTACACTCAAAGAGACAGTAATTTCTGGTTGTTTATGGAAAAAGATGAACATTGAGTAGTGGTGCATGATAGAAGGTGTAGTTAGGACTGAACTTATAGTTCAGTGTTGGATACTTGGGCATACATACAAAGCAAACAGAAAAGGGGGACAATTACAATTTGGAGGAAGAGATATAATGAAAAGAACACCAACTGCAGAAACGTACAAGAGGTGTGAAAAATTTCTCTGCCTAAAGGGGACACAGAGAAATACATAATAACAAATTAAATAAGAGGGGACAAAACCAGAACAGAAAACAAGAGGAAGAGTCAGCAGCGGTCACGCACAGATGGGAAAGAGGCATACACATTGTACAGGAGGGTTAGGTCAACTAGGAAAAGATGGATTTACCAACCATTAAAGTGAAGAGAGAAGAAACACAGGAGTGGACAGAATACTTAGGCAAGCAGAGAACTTTGTAAGAGGCATGAACCTTTTTGGGAACAAAAGTGCTTGGGACAAGCAGCTCTGGCAGCAGTTTAGCAGGCCACCTGGACAATGGGGACTGGGTCTTGGGGTTACAGTGGAGGAGCAGGGCAGCATGAAAGGGAAGCAGAGAACCAGAAATAATCCCTCCCTTGGCTGCATGTAGGGGTTGGCAAGAGACACTACTGGGCAGAGGAGAGAGTGTTCTAGGAGCAGGGTGTGGGCTGAAGTCTTCATGGGAGTGTTAGCAGGTCTCAGAGCAGGAGACAGATGGAGCGAGAGGATCTTGGTGCCGGTGATAGAGGGTAGGAGAAAATGAGAATGGGAGGGAAGGGACTGGGGCACGTAGGGATGCAGGGTGGTGGTGAAAGCACAGACATTAAGACCAGGTGGAGGTCTTAGGGCAGCTTGGCAACCATGACTGTGAGAGGAGGAGACTGACCACATTGGCAGGGGGTGAGGGAAGCAGGGTCATGCCTTACACCTGGGTGGGTCAGTTGGTTGGTGGGTTGGTTGTTGCACTGTTCATAGCCTGAAAAGTATTATCAAGGTATGTCCTACTCCACAGGCAGGGTACATAATAAGCTTTCATCATTTTTGGATTCTCAGTTAATCAGGAGTTGGTGTGTGCAGAGGGAAGTCACCCACACTCTGATTTTCAGACACCAGCAGTAAAGGTGGTGGGTAAGCCCCCTATAATGCACAAGGGGTGAATTCACAGGTACAGTCAACTGCATACAAGATCACCCTATCTTTTTTCTGCTGTCTCTAGCTAAATTCAGGTCCACGGCTGGAGTAAACCTACAGATGTGGATTGAAAGGTCTCTGCCTGCCTCTGCCACTCCTCCTAGCTAGGCTGTGTCAGTGCCAAGGGCTTTTCTGCAACTTCTTGTCTCTTTCAGACATGTAGGCTCTTTTTAATTCTTCCAGGCTCATATCTCCTGGGCATCATTTGTTGCTCAGTCTGTGTCTTGAGGGAAGAGTGTCCTTTTCTACCCCAACTAGGACCTATGATGCTATGTAGAGGACCTATGATCTTGTAGAGGACCCCAGTCCTCTACAAGATGGTGACATGCAGAAGTCATATACACAAGTGTTAGTCTACCCTATATCCATAGTATATGCACATGATTTTCATCTGTTAGCTTGCTGGGATTGTCTCAGCTAGCTGCTAGATCTCCTTCTGTAAGACGGGTATACAGAGGAAGCTGTAAGGACATCAATATCCATTTGCCATGTCATCAGGAAGGTGAAACTGCCATAACCTCAGGAAGTTCATGGACAGCTCACCACGTGGTAACAGCTGTTAATGTCTTCTGTTTGCATTAAACTTCTACAGCAGCTTTAGCTTTGTATGGCCTGCATAAACTTAGAGTCCATCACAGTCTAATATTGCTATTTGAATCACTAAAAGGAGTTTACAAATCTTTGACTCCAAAAAAAGAAAGTATGTGCCATAAAAAAACAGCCCCACAAAATAACATCCAGGTCAAATCCTTCTTTTGTACTGCATGGAAGACTTTCTTCGAAAGCAGTAGGCATTGAAAGAAAATCCTGGTGCCCTTGATCTAATGGAATTAGAATTTGAAAGTGAGATCTGCAGGATCATGCCCTTTTTGAGTTTGTAAAATTACTTCTGCTTAACAATAGGTCAGGAAGGACAGAGCACAGTTGGAGCTGAACTTAGCAAGGGATGCTAAGAATAATAAGAAAGGATTCTACAAGTACATCAATGAAAAAAGGGAGGTTAAAGAAAACATACCCCTCCTGAAGAGCAAGAATGATGAGGCAGTAACAATAGACGAGGAGAAGGCTGAGCTTCTCAACAGATTTTTTTCCTCAGTCTTCACTGGCAACCTCTCTCCCAACACCTCCCAAGTTAAAAAATCACAAGGTGAGGACCAGGGCAGTGAAGTCCCTCCCACTGTATGTGAAAATCAGGTTCATGACCACGTGAGAAACTGAACTTACATAAGTCTATGGGATCTGATGAGATGCATCCCAGAGTCCTGAGAGAATTGGCTGATGGTAGTCATCAAGTGACTCTCCATAATATTTGAAAGGTCCTGGCAGTCAGGTGAAGTTCCTGGTGACTGGAAGAAGGGACACATTATACCCATTTTTAAAAAGGGTAAAAAGGAGGACCCTGGGAACTACAGACCTGTCAGCCTCACTTCTGTGCCTGGGAAGATCATGGAACAGATTCTCCTAGAAGGTCTGATAAGGCACATGGAGGAGAGGAAGGTGATCAGAGATAGCGAGCATGGCTTTACGAGGGGCAGATCCTGCCTGATGAACATAGTAGCTTTCTATGATAAAGTGACTATGTCAGTGGACAAGGGATGACCTATGGATGTGATCTAGCTGGACTTCTGCAAGACCTTTGACACAGTCCCCCACAACATCCTACTCATCAAGTTGGAGAGATACAGATTTGATGGGTGGACTGTTCAGTAGATAAGGAATTGGCTGGATGGTCACATCCAGAGGGTAGCGGTCAATGGCTCAAAGTTCAGATGGAGAGCACTGACAATTGATGTCCCTCAGGGATCCGTACTGGGACCTGTACTCTTTAATATTTTTATCAATGACATAGACGGAGAGATCAAGTGCATCATCAGCAAGTTTGCAGATGATACCAAGCTGAGTGGTGCTGTTAATATGCCAGAGGGATGGGATGTCATCCAGAGGGACCTGGACAAGCTGGAGAGATGGGCCCAGGTGAACCTCATGAGGTTCAACAAGACCAAGTGCAGGGTCCTACACCTGGGCCAGAACAATCCTCACTATCAATACAGACTGGGGGATGAGGTGGTAGAAAGCAGCCCTACAGAAAAGGACTTGGGGGTGCTCGTGGCTGAGAAGCTGGACATGAGCAGACAGTGCGCACTTGCAGCCCAGAAGGACAATCACATTCCTGAGCTGCATCAAAAGAAGCATGGCCAGCAGATCGAGAGAGGTGATTCTTCCACTTTGCTCTGGTGAGACCTCACCTGGAGTACCGTGTCCAGCTCTGGAGCCCTCAGTACAGGAGGGACATGGACCTGAGGGAGTGGGGCCAGCAGAGGGCCACAAAAATGATCAGAGGGCTGGAACACCTCTCCTATGAAAGTATGTGGAGGGAGCTGGGGTTGTTCAGCATGGAGAAGGCTCCAGGGAGATCTAATAGTGGCCTTCCAGTACCTGAAGGGGGCCTACAAGAAGGTGGGAAAGGGACTGTTTACAAAGATCTGTAGTGACAGGACAAGGGACAATGGTTTTAAACAAATTACCATAAAGGTGGTGAACACTGGAACAGGTTGCCTAGGGAGGTAGTTGAGGCCCCATCCCTGGAGATATTCAAGGTGAGGCTCAAGGAGGCTCTGAGTAACCTGACCTAGTTGAGTATGTCCCTGCTTAGTGCAGGGGCTTTGGACTAGGTGACTTTTAGAGGTCCCTTCCAACCCAAACAATTCCATGATTCTATGACATAAGTAATGGAAAGAAACAACATGTAGTGAATTTGGAAGGGAAAATATTTTGGTCTCATGGCCTCCCTTCATAAGGCACTTGTACATGGTCCTTTTTTGTCTGGAAGAACTGATAAAGTAGTTCTCCCTTAGCCTTTCCTTGCTTGTTCCTACTCTTCAGTCATGACAGAAAGATCATTCACAGGGCCGTGTAGTGAGCCATATTAGGGTTAAAAGTGCCTTTTTTTTTGCTTTGTGTTCAGTTGCAGACAAACTGTTGTGTTAACTCTATTGAGAAGATAGCCGAGAGATAGGACTCAGGAAGGAGAGGAAGACTTAAGCCACTTAAGTCACTAAAACTTAGGCAAAATATGTAACCATGACCAAAGTAATGTTTCTCTCTTTTTGAGGCATTAAAATCTGTACATACTTTATCAACTGTCAAGTTACTGCCTTCTTTCCAGGTTCCACACACTTTATTTCACTTAATCCCAAACTATTGTGTATCAAGCCAGATTTCATGTAGAAACTTAGGGCATATATCAAAGGAAATAGGGTATGTCCGACACAGCAGGAGAAAGGCGAGCCAGAGCAATGAAGTTTCCCTTATGGAAGGAGAAAACTCAGATTATTGGTTTCAGAGCCAGGGCATTCTAGTAGGAACCCTTCTTCAGGACATCTGTGGAAAAAAATCAAGAAAACACAAAGTGCCTGATGAATTTTTAGGAAGCTATCTAAGGACTAAATATCTTAGGCGATGAGTTGTAACATGTTTTTGTGATTGACATAGGCATTTCTGGTTGCATTCAGATTTGTAATGCTGTAAGGACTGCCCAAGTGAGAAACAGAAAACAGATCCTTTTAACCTTCCATGGTATGCTCAAGCCTTGGTCTGCACTGAGATTATACCTGGACTAGAGACTGTACCCATGACTAGTACAGTATATCTTAATTCAACTTACAGTCCAAGAAGTCTCTACAGCACATGATAGAATTAAATACGGGGAGGAAGGGGGCTGCTTTGCTTGCTTACTATCTTTGCTGTTCCCGCTCTGAAAGCCAGTTAACACTAACCTGAACTGCAAGGGAAAACATATTCTCTTGCTATGCGGTCATCTGGAAAAACAAAAAAGAAAGGGTGGTGAGCTGCAGAACTGTATGGCAGAGTAATTACAAGCTTATTCCTCTTTAACACAACCATCCAACTACCTTAATTTTTTACTCTTCAGACTGTGAATGCAGTTATGAAAAATGTCTACAGTGGGTCAGAGCAACAGTCTGTCTCCCCATCATGTCTCCCATACAGCTCTCTTATGCGTTGTGATACCTTCTAATGCAAGGACATTTTGGTAAACAGAGAACCTTTCAATACTGTGTCCCGATAGCTTTGCTTTTTCACTGATAAGTGGTATT
The DNA here is from genome assembly GCA_025345505.1 of Todiramphus chloris collaris. Taxonomy (NCBI): domain Eukaryota; kingdom Metazoa; phylum Chordata; class Aves; order Coraciiformes; family Alcedinidae; genus Todiramphus; species Todiramphus chloris. The sequence goes on from JANVCC010000044.1 coordinate 1,239,182, forward strand.
TTCGTGTCAGATAACAATGTTTAAATTGTATGCAATAAGCACAACAGTTCTTGCACAGGATGGAATAACAAAGAGAGAGCATACTAGCTGACAATATTTATCTCTGTAAAGGCTGGATTAAGAAGTCTCCTCTTCTTGATATGATGTGGAAGGGGAAACAACGATGGAATTTGGTATACAACATGTAGGCCTGCAGCACTGATTTCTGAATCTCTAGTGGTAGTTTTTTCCTTTTGTTCTCAAATTTTTTTTTTTTTTTTTTTTTAATAATTCTTAATGTTCCATCTGCTGTTTTGGCTCATACTGAGCATGGAATAATCAGAGACAGTAAAAAATTACTACAAGATCTCTCTTCCATGTGCTGATAGTTCATTTAGAGCTTTAAAGGGCAAGGAATTATTTTCCTGTTATCCTCTGAGACATTACAGCACCCAATGGATGGTAGGATTATTACACTACACATGAAAAACATGAACTAAATTTTGCCTTCTGGTGGATCAGGGTGGCAGCATGTAACATGGATTTTAAATAAATGCTTAAGCATTTTCAAGAGAGCTAAGGAGCTGGAGAAGACATGGTAAATTGACAGAGAAGCTTTCTTTGCACAGAGATCTATCTTGAAGCTAGAGGAAGTCAAAAACCACAGTTATTTTGAACACATACACACCACAATGTAATCACAGTGACAGGCAGTTTCATCTCAAGAACAGAAAAGCAACTGATTGTGCTACTTGAATCTAGAAGTTTTGTACAGACAAAACCCGAGGTTAGAGTAGCAGGGGGAAGTGCACTGGAGTAAGGGAGATAAGGGACTAAGGAGGCTAGACAAAACAGTGTCTGAGTGAAGGGTATAATAGTTCCTCTTTGCCTATGTCAGTGAAATCTTACCTGGCTTATAGTAGTCGTAGACATGCACTGTTGCCGCTTTCAGGTTCTGCACTTCAACATCTTGTTCCACTGTGATGTTAAGCTTCAGAGTAGTGTCCCCCAGCTGGAGAGAAGAACAGAAGTGAACAAAAATGCACTGGCCATCTCAAAGTCACCTACATACCAACTTTAATCCCAGCGTGTCAGAGATTTCTTTGTCTGTCTTTCCAGGTTCTTCCAACCTCTTCCTCTTTCACCAAAACTTTAGCCACTTTTCCAGACTAAAGATTTGTATTTCTGATCTCTGAGAGTCCCAATGCAAGTAGTATCAACTGCAGTTGATACTACTTCAGTGGGCAGCTCCCTGTGGTCTTCCTCTTACCTCTTCCAAGTAGATTGTGACTTTGTCTGGTTTTATCTCTGTCTTTTTCACCAGTGGTATCTCCTCCAGCTGTATAGGAAGACAAGAGATGACCTTGGTTAGCATCAGCTCATTGGCCTTCTCTGTTGCTTCACACCAACTTTGGTATTTGTCAGTGAACATTGCTGACTAAAACACATAGCGTAGTCAGGAAAAGGCCTGCGTTCTCCAGCTATAATGACATTGAGATTATTGGGAGTGCACAAAGCCTTAGAAAAGTCTCCTTGAGCCATATTCCTACTTTACAGTACTTGCAGCAAAGGGAAAGATAGTAGGTGGCTATGATGAGTCTTCCTGACTGTGTCCTGGAACACTGGAGCATGTCATTGAACAACTCTATGGGATTCAACACTGCTTAATGGAGTATCCCTAAAAACGGCACTGGCAACAAGTGAAGGGTCTCAGTGCACACTATATGATTTTAACTAGGTGCTTTTCAACTCCTCCTCAACCTCTTACTCCATGTGTGATCCTCACTAATGAACAGGAAAAACTGCACAATCAGTTCTGCAAGTGAAAATTTGCTTTGTGAAATATCACACCATATCTGCACTTGCTTAGCTTATTTGTAACAAGATAAGTAGCTACCATTCTCCATCAGTTCTTAGATGTTTGAATATTTCTGTATGAGCTGCGTCTGGAAATTAGATTTTCATATCTTCAAGGAAGGCTAGAGGAAAAAGTCTCACCGCTTTCACAGAGCTCTTCACAGGAATGAACCCTGACAGCATCTCCACCTCCACCAGGGCCATGTTACTTGTCTCACGGTTCCCTATGTAGCTGAAAAAAGGTGAGAAGCACATTAGATCACAGCATTTCTAGGAGATTCAGCAGCATGTTTACTGATGGGAGAAAGGGACAAAAAATTGCCCCCATCTACTTGCTCAATATGGAGACAGATTGTGCAGCAGATATGTTATGGTTAATCTTCATGCTGCCCTCTCCAACGGGTGTAAGTGATCTTTGATATTACATGTTGACAGCGGCAATGTTGACATTGTTCTCTTTCAAGACAGTAGGGCATGGAGAATATGGACTGAGACAATCATCCTAGACAGATACAGGCAAGTGAAACACAGATAGGGACTGGAGTTTTTGCTGTCTGGTTCTAGCAGAGGTTCACACTGCAGGAGAATGAACTTCCAATCTGGTTCAACCCAGGCTGCCAAGTGTCCTCCAGGGTAAGAGCTCTGGCTCTTAGGAACACTGCCATCTCAGCTGCTGGTGCTCTGGGGGCTGCTGAGCTTCTCTATGCTGACTGAGTTGCTGTGGTTTTGTAAGCCAATGTCAGTGCATTCCCATGCTTCTCCAGGCCTTAATTCTCCATTCGTGATCTCTTTGGGATTAGAGAAAAGAGTCTTTCTACTTGGGCTACCACTTCCTTCCATTGAAGAAAGAGTCCCTAGGGATATCATACCTGACAGTCACATCAATGTCAAGCTGTTTCCTGACACCATCACATTCTTTTGGTACTGTTTTCACATCCAGGACAAAGATGTCTTCTGGTTTTGGTGGTGGTGTGTTATAGTACAAAGTGGTCTGGTGGGGGAGAAGGCATGTCTGTGAGGTGCCCTGGAGCTTCCCTGTATGACTTAAAGCGCTACACGTGCCTCCAGCTTTCAACAAATTAATAACCAGTGGCTAACACAGTTGGTCCCAGCTGTGCTTTCTGTTCAAACATGCTGTTTAGCACATCATGTCAGAAACATCTGCCATATCCAAGCATGGAGGTTCAGCTGTCTGTGACCCAAGGCCCCATTCAGCACAACGTCATCTCAGCCTTATTGGAAAAAAATATTGTTAAGGTATGAGAAAGCACATTAGCTAAAATCTTGCCCACAAGAAGTGTACCTGTTAATTGTTGATATGATAATGGTTAGGAGTTCTAGGTCTCAAGAGGAAAAATACTGACAAAACAAATATAAAACCAGAAAGAGAAGAGAGAAGAGAGGAGAAGGGAGGAGAAGAAGAGGGGAGAAGAAGAGGGGAGAATGAAGAAAAAAAAGAAAAAAGGAAAGGGAGAAAGGGGGAAAGGGGGAAAGAGGGAAAAGGGAAAC
>JANVCC010000044.1:1242926-1395705 GCA_025345505.1 Todiramphus chloris collaris
GGGGGGGGGGACAGATTCTCTGTAAACATCATAAGAGATGGCTGAATAGAAATGACCCAGTGAGGGTAGTTTTCACAGGGAGTGACTTTAAGTTCTTTTCTGCATGAATGGTTCCTAGGCAGCCAACTATCAAAGCTGCTAGAAAAATAAGATGTATTCTCCTGACAGACCAGCTGCATTGATGAACTGAGATAAGATGACCTTGGTCCTTTATCCTCATCTCTGCATGTGATAACAACCCAAATGATAGTATGTCAGAAGGTATATAGTGCTTAGCTCCTGAGCAGTTACATCAGCAACATATGTTTGATACAGAAGCAGGTACTATTCTGCATCTCATCACTCCTGACTTCACGTCTACTGATCTCTTAACAATGACGTGTCTATAGCATGGGACAGCAAAGCTGAGACATTTCTGAGAAGATACCATAGATGGTTGCAATAAAACCATGTCAACAGAGTATACCTGAACTCCTTCAGGCTTGACGTGATTATGCCTAGAAAGCCAAATCTCACTCAGAATTTGAGGCTATAGTTCCTGCTTAGAACCAAATATCACTTGAATAGTCACTGGCAAAGCATGACAACTCTTGTTCCTTTATATATACTCACCTGCACATAAACACAGCCACTGCCAGTCACCTGCACTGTGTACATCCCTGGAACTGCAAGGAGAGAGGCCTGATGCAGGACCAACTTGTTGTTCTTGTGTACATGAAACTCCAATGGAGAAGCTTCCTTGCCTTTCACTGTCACTTTTACATCTCTGAGCTTCTGAGGAATCAGGGCTGCATATTGAGCAAGGGCCTGCAGGCTAACAACTGTGTCCTGAAGGTAAAGAGAGAGTCACTTTGCTGTGGAGCCATGCAGTACCCCCCTCACAGGGGTAGGACTCTACACTTGTCCTTGTTGAATTTCATTAGGTTTTCCTTTGCCCGTCTCTCCAGTCTGTCCAGATCCAGTACAAGATCCAGCACACTAGATGAGAGAACCATGCTCTTTGTGTCCCTGATTCACACTCTGACACAAGCAGGATCTAAGCCACTAAACACACAGGTAAGGTCTATGCCATAGGCAGACAGATGACTTCTGTTACCTGGAAAGTGTGGCCTCTGAGCGCTGGGATTAGCGTCCCAGGCCCTGGGTTATCCCAATTACACCACATATAAAAATGAGTGTCCCCATGCAGAGTTCATGTAAGCCTGTCTGCAAAGGATGGATCTACTACAGACTGCACATAAAAGATGTCTCTCTCCTTCCCCCATGACTTTCCCCAGGTTGTTACCTGTGTGGAAGCAAATCCACCAAAGGCATTTCTTTGACCACTGAGCCAGTGAACAAGCTTGCTCACTGAGGCTTCATTGAGCACAAAGTCTGGTTTGGAGATGTGAGCCAGAAGGATGTAGGCTACCGTCTCAATCATAGAAGAAGATTCTTTGCCACGGGAATGTGATTTCAGGAGCTCTGCTAATGGGGGGAGAAACATGTGGAAGAGAAGAACAGTAGATCCCTACAAAGATCAACTTCTCCTGCCCTGGTACCCTTTGAGGACTGGCAGTTTCCTGTGCACCTTCAGAAATGCATGTGCCTTTCTAGGGCACCTCAGAGTGCAGAAAACAATCCCTCCTGTTCTTTTTGTACACTAAAGGGCCAACCACCTACGACAGGCTCCATTTCTTCCTTTGAAAGCACAGAGAGATACAGACTCCAAATTCTCAACCCATTGCTCTAGGAAACAGTTCCCCTAGAAACTGATTGAACAGAGGCTTTGTGTTTAAAGTACAGTCCTAGTCCTATTCAGAGCTGTGTATATTCAAAGCTGTGTCCCCAGGCTACAGCATTTCTGCTGTTTCTGCTTTTACCCAGGAGAGTCTAACAGGGTTTCCTGTGCTATAAGGCTCTAGGGCCTATTTCCAGTCAGCTGTATCTACTGTACAAGAACTGCTCACATTTAGAGAGAGAACTGATGGCAGACTACCAGAGGAGCAATGCTACCTATGGTGGCATCCTCACTGTGCAGTGCACAGGTTAGGACAATTTAAGCTAAAGCTGGGGTCCCACCTATGGTCCTATGGTTTTTCATGCAGCGGTAGAAAGTGTCCTGAAGATACAGCTACGGAGGACTTACAGATTAATCTCGGTTCTTTGAAAAGAATCAAATTTCTGTTTGAGATTCAACTGTAATCCTGTTAGTGAGGCTAGAAACTAGAATCCCAGCTGCCAGATCATGGAAGGTGTCTCTAGCCAGCAGAAGAAAATCCACTGGGGCAGAGATTCTCCAGCAGGCAGCCACATCCTCAGATTCGGTAGGCAGGACACAGACACATTTAAACATGTAGGACAACACCTTTCCCTCACTTACAACTCCATTGCTCTTGTGAAGTCATTCCTCACTGTTATCAGTCAAAGCAAGAATCAAAGAAAACTATGGCTGTAGGCTTAGGTGGTTGGTAGTACTCCATGACCTAGGACATTTCCAAAGTGCTTGGTAAGTTAGGAGCATCAGACTGGACATTAGTGAAGATGTGCTCCAGTCACTTGTTCCAAATATACAGTCTTGGAGGCAGCTCTGAAAAAGTATTGCACTCAATGTGTGCAATTCTGCTCCTTCCAGCTTGCCCACTAGCCACCCTATGAAGCCAGCTCAGCAGCTGAGTGGCTATGCAGTGAACTGCACTGGTAACTGGTCAGGCTGAAAAACCCTCTCTCCCTTTTCTTTTCTGTGTTATTTTTCATAGAAACATAGAATGGTAGTTGAAACATAGAATGGGGTTGGAAGGGACCTCTGGAGATCATCAAGTCCAACCCCGTTTTTCTAGAGCAGGATCACCCAGGGCAGGCCACGCAGGGACATATCCAGGTGGGTTTTGAAAGTCTCTAGGGAAGGAGACTCCACAACCTCTCTGGGAAGCCTGTTCCAAGCTCTGTCACCCTCACAAGAAAGAAGTATTTCCTCATATTGAGGTGGAAATTCCTGTGTTCCAGTTTGTGACCATTACCCCCTGTCCTATCACAGGAATAGAGACCGGTCCCTTCTACTTGACACCCACCCTTCAGATATTTGTAAACACTGACAAGATCCTCTCTCAGTCTTCTCTTCTCCAGACTAAACAGCCCCAGGTCTCTCAGCCTTTCCTCATAAGAGAGATGTTCCAGTGCTTTAACCATCCTTATAGCCCCTGTTGGACTCTCCCTAGTATTTCCCTGTCCCTCTTGAACTGTGTAGCCCAGAACTGGACACAGGACTCCAGATGTGATCTCACTATGGCAGAGTCCTCAGTGTAGTTCACCATTCTGCCAGATAAATAGATGTGCAGAAGAATCAGGTAATATTATCATCTGTTTAACCACAGGCTTAGGTTCTTCAAAACCCCCACCTGGCATCCTCATTTAGGATAGAAGTCCATTTTTTTCCAAATCAAAGAGACAAAAGGAAGAACCAACCTCAGCAGTGAAAAAAAAAAAAAAAAAGATGCATCCCCCCCAGGAGCACTGAGCAACAATGTCAAGCAGCAAAAGTGTTTGGATTCTGTGAGTAAATGTCCTGACCAGCATCTGAATAGACATGCTGAGGCACATTTCCTCTGCATAGTCTCTTGTAATATGTATGAATTGCTGAAGAATTATGGGAGCACCACAACTCAAGTGAGTACTTTAACCACAGAAATTAAGCACATATCACCTTTGCTGGCTTTGATTAGAAGTAGTTTCCTGGGTCTGAGAAAACTAGAGACTTTCAGAGCTTCAATAAATTACCATTTTCTGACACAAAAGCCAATCTGAGAATAGTTAAATTTCCCAAACTACTGTAATTAAATCCTACAGATACCAGATTTTAAACACAGTCATGATCTCTAGAACTTGCAATCTTCTAAACAGCAACAACCTACCTGTTTTCTTCTCTAGCATATCCAGGAGCTGCTCTCTCATCTCCATGTCTTTGGTCAGTGTGAAGACATAAGCCATCAAGGCCTTTACATAAAGGCTTGTCTCATCAAGTGTTACATTCTTGAGGCAATGTAAGGCCTTATCCAGCATGGTGTCCTGAGAAATTAATCCAAATCCAGTGAATTTCCTCTGACCACTTGTTGTTATGAAAATCTACCCTGACCCTCAAGTATCCCAGCTAGATCCTTAGTGTATTTCAGTGCTAGAAGTTCTCTCAGGGCTGTGGAACATGAAGTAGAGTGGACAAAGCATCACTTGCTGTGGCTTCAAAATAAAGACAGGACTGGACATATCACCAGGATGGGAGATTGTTAATACGCTAGAGGATTCAGCTGTAAGAAGTGTCTGGTAACGTGCTGGCTCAAAGCTGTCAGACCTGCATGCTATGGGTCTTGGATCCCAGGGGGGTATGATGTTGTTTTCAGCTCTTTACCAGTAAGTTTGGACTATCAATACATCCTGGCTAGAACAGTCTACACTAAAGATGAAGATTACTGGCTTTATTTCAGGTCTGAAGGAGGGTGGGTTGCATGCCTGAAATGTGTTTTGGGTTTTTTTGTTTTTTGGGTTTTTTTTCTCCTTTAGCTATTATTGATCAGTTTAATGAAAATTATTGCCTCTACCTGCAAGCCCTGAGCCATTTTCAGAGATTATTGTTTCCCCTGAGATTTCCCCTGGGAATGGCAGATGGCTTTGCTGAAAATTAGGCCATTTATATTAAGAACATCTTACTGAGTTAAATATTTCCTGTTGAGCTTATGGTGTACAAAGGTAGGACATCACAGAACCTTTCATCAACTCAAGCTGGGTACTCCCTGAAACCACAGATCTGAGGGGGAATGAAGGTTGGAACATGCTCCCAGGCCCTGCAAGAGTTCAGATGGGACTTACATTCTTCTCCAGATAGAGCTCCAGCAGTGTAGCGGTGACATAGGCTGTTAATGAGATTGTATTGTCCACACCACCCTGCAAGTCACATACACAAACATCAGAAAGAGAAAAAACCCAAATATTGCTTGCCTATCATTGTACAGCCACTGAAACTGTCTATGGATGGTGTACCTGAGAGAGCACAGTAGCATGCCTCTGGGCATTCTTGGACCTGAACTGAAGGAAAGCTCTCCAGGATCACTTACCGAATAAGTACAAGTATTTATGATGCAGGATTTGCATACAGGAAGCAATGCAAGCTTACATACAATTCGGCTGAACATGAGAAGCTACAGGTGAAAAGAGTCTCTTTTCCTATAAATGGACATTCATTCTTGGGGAAACTTCTGCTTTCATCATCAGGTGTGAGACAAGATTACTCTAAAATGAGGGGGTAAATTTAGGCTGAGATGCTGAGAAGTATCGTTCACACTAAATAGCAGAAACTTTGAAGTCTAAGGGGGCGGGACACACACATGACAACGATGCAAAACCTATTTCAAAAAGTTCTGTTCAAATAGAAAGCCCAAGATGATAAATTAATTAAAGTCAGACAGGGATTTACAATCCATGTGTACACTCTGCTTTTATTTTGTACTGAATCCAAATTTTAAGAAAAAAGGTGTAAAACTTTGCTTTGTTAAAATAGCTGTGTGTTTTATTTCATAAACCTGCCTGGTATTTAATTTAATTTTGCAATCTGACCGGTCTGCATTACTCTAACCTTTACAAAGACAATGAACTCAAGTATTGCTATACTGCATGCACACTGCTTGGTACCTGAGCACCAGGGCATGTTCACCAAATGTCTGGTGCATTTTCAGCTACACTGCAGGGATGATTTTGGGGATGCCAGGCTGCAGGAGAAGTCATAGTTTTTGGGCGGTGGAGGGACAACTGTGTCTTCAGATAATCCCATATTAGAGCACAGTCAGGCCTATCTGGAGAGTGTTGTGCATTGTAAGGCAGAAGAAGATGGAGAATTTAAGCAGGGTATTTTAGATAAGCGCTAAAATATAGAAATATTTCTCCCTGTGCCCTTAAAGTGCCTTGGCACAAATAGCCATGGTGCCTTTCATCTAGAGTAAAAATGAAGAAAGCCTAGCAGAGATTAACATCTCACATAAAGAAAATGCCAGCTGGTTTAGGCCATGCTTTTTCATTCTGCTCTGGGAAGCTGCCCTGGCTGTACTAGGCTATGGGGATAGTGCTTTGTGCTAGTGTGCACAGTGAAAGAGCTGGGGGAAGCACCTCTGTGCCTCACATCATGTTCCTCCTACTCCCACTCTCATGTCAGGCAGTCATACCTTCAAGTCATTGTTGAAGAGCTTCCCCACGCTCTGGAAGCAGCCACTGGGCAGCTGGTGCTTCTGCAGCCAGAGCAGAGCATTGTGTACATGATCCTTATTGACATAAATGTGAGTGCTGGCTTGTCCAAAGGACCTGGCTACAAAAGCTGTCAGCCTGTGGGCAGAGCACAGAGGAATGGCATATTACAGACAGGAGCTGAACCAGTAAGGATGATAGGTTTGGGCTGACAATACCTTCTCTGGTCACTCACCATGTGTTTCCCTCTTTGTCAGCTTTCCCAAAGGCACTGTAGGAACCATCATCATGTTTGTAGAGCAGCTGACGCTGGTAACCTATGAAGACAGGTGTCAGGACACAGCTTTCAGTGTGAGGGCCTCTAGAATCTCCAACTGCACTCTTGCTGTGGCAAGAAGGCTTCACAGCAAAAGACAGGTCCTACAGTCAGAGACATTGAGGCAAACCTACTACCCCACCATTCCCCAAGCATACCACAGCATGACAAGAAGCAGTTGCACAGCATGGCTGAGGTGTGCCATGAAGCTGCTCTGCATTACTAGAGCTGTTACGTGCAAGTGCTGTGGGAATTTGCTCTGCTGGTTTGCAGAACAGTGATGTGCTTAGTCCCCTCATGTCTCCCCATGCCCCAGGGAATCCTCATGGCCACTTTAATGTGAATAAAAAGAGCTGTAGGAGTGAGGAGGAAGCCTTTTACTAGAGGGGACCAATATGAAACTCTGTCTGGTTTTCTGCATTTCTGCTAACGCCCAAGGGACCCAAGAAAGCACTCTTTGTGGGGCATACAGAAAGTGACAATGCCACGCCTTTAAGCTGTGAGGGCAGAATGCTGTCTGCATCTGTTTGCTCCACCCTCCACATGGCCTCACTGTTTACCCTCCACCTTGCCTCTCTGCTGCCACCAATTCATTTGGGTAAGCCTCCCTCTCCCAGATCATCTGTCTCAATTTGCAGTACAAGAGAGAAAGAAGGAAGGAGAGGGAGTAAAATCCTACCCATGGGAGGCTACAGAGCTTGCACCATAGCAGGATAAAGAGACTGACTGGCCGAAATTGTGAAATGTGACGCATAGCAAAATGAGACATAAATACTGGCACTGTATTAAATTCAGATTATACTGGATGCAGCTGACATGCCTCCACAATGTGTCCTAAAACATGGAGAAACACTAAGCTACCAAACTCCTATCTATCACCAAAGGTCACTCTATTCCAGTTAATAGCAACTGATGCCCTATTTCTACAAGGGACTTCCATCTGCCTCAGACTGATAAGGGAACAAGCCAGAAGCATCACAGAATGATGGGAGTCATTAATTACCTACACTCTTCTCACAATGGCAGGTTTAGTAGCCTTAGAGACAGAAGTCCTGTTTCTTCAGGAACACTCTTTTCCTTCCACATGGCATTTCCCTTATTCTCCATGATACTTTCCTTTGTCACAGCTCTGGCAGTGCACTCACTCCTGCCCTGCACCTCCCCACTAGACCTATGCCCGACCCTCTTGATTCATAGCACCTTCATTTTGCAGCGGAAGGAAGAAGGACAATGTTTACCTGTTCTCAGGAATCTCAGTGCTTTATCTTCAATTTCTGGGTCCAGTTGTTTAGTCTTATTTAAATACTGGAGTATGAAGATGTTTGGTGCAAACTGAACCATGTTCTGTTCACCACAGCCAAATGGCATATCTAGCAGCTGGTCTAAATTTTGAAGTGCTGGGCCCATGATGTCCCCTTAAGTTTGAGGTGGAAGGGAAGGAGAAAGTAAAAGCACAGACATTCATCAGTATGAAACGAAGGGACACCTGCCTTCTCTAAGCTCTACTGGGATCCTGGAAAATAGCCAGATGAATGGAGAGGATTAGGATTTCTGCTCAGTCCTCCTAGATTAGGTCAGTACAGAAAGGGAAGACATCATGTTCTGGGAAAAGGAAGGGAATATGAAGCCTGAGAGGGTCTAAAGAAAGGTGAAGAGAGTTGTCATTCCTGAGTGGGTATCAAGGAGAGAAAACAATTACAGAGGCAAACTAGGTGGAAATCTTCAGGGATAGTTTTGGTTTACACAGGTGGATGGCAGCAACAGAGGAGATACCCCATTTTGTGCCTTCTCTTCCAGTCACTTGGGGATCTCTCAGGATCGTTCCTTATGAAGAATAAATATTGAAAAAGATTACTCGATCCACATTTCTGAGGCCAACATCACACACCTTACTTAGAGTTTATCTCATTAGGTACTGGGTCAATGCATCATTAAGGCCAAAGCATTGTGCAAACTCTTCCCACTGGGGACCCAAGAGCAGGGAAAGCCTTTCTCACCAATTGCGGAGAAAGTGGCTCGGCCAGATCCTTCCAGCACTTCTGCAGGTAAAGTCAGGGAGAACTCTTCAGAGACAGTGTTATCTGAGGAAGGCAGAAGCCAGAAATTTATCCCAGGAAAGAAGTATCACACATAAGTGTAACATCCCAAGAAGACCCAAATGAGGCTCAGTGTGACATTGAGTCACAGCAGCCAAGAATTGCCAACAAATGCATTAATACAAGAAACTTTGCCAGGTAGAAGACAATGGACAAACTACAGTGGTTGTTCTCCCAAGCAGGGATGGTGCCACCAGTGCTTGCTCTTTGACAAATAACCCCAGCTCTGAGTATTTGCAGTAGTCTTGTCCCTTCTGTCCTGTTCTCATGATCAAGAACAGTCAGGGATATTTGTCCCATACCTGCAACACAGAGAAAGGCATTTTGGGTCTTCTCTTGTGGGACACCTCCTGGCTGCAGATGGAGAAAGAGTAGTTCAGATAAAGAAGGCAGGAAAGGAAGTCACCACACCTCAGCAGACCTATCTGTTTCCAAGAAGAGGCTAAACTTCCTCTTAGCATCTTGCCAACTGCCTTGGGGATGACCTATGGTCCCCAGGTGTTCTCCACCTTGAAGTGGGACTAACCTTCACAAGCAGAGGTTTTATCACCGTGTCTCTCTCTCTTTGCAAAGGTGTCACAGCAATCCTGTTACCACACAGATGGTGCGAATCTTCTGCCACGCTGCTCACAGTGACATTCACTTTGCCTGCAGGGGATCACAGGAACACATTGCTGATCGCTTACAGCAGACAGTTGTATGTATGAGCATCAGGACTAGACATGCAGAGGCAGGCAAATTCCAACCCTCCTGCTGCTCAATACCACACATCCCTCTGCAAAACCTCACCCAGTCTGATGGCTGTCACGTTCCACACAAAGGTTTTTGCTTCACTGGCACAGAGGCAGCTGGTGAAATGGCAGCCTGGACAGGCATCCACCTTTAGTTCTGGGGTCTCTGTGAGGGTGGTGTGCACCTGAGTGTGGTGGGGTATACAAGCACGCATTGCACATTGGCACAATGTCAGTAAAAGGCAGTGAACAAAGGAGCAAATAGCATGGGTCATGAAGTGTGAGGCTGTGCTTTGTGGCTCATTTGTCAGTATCTAGTGCTCCTGAGAAGTTGACAGTTTGCCTCTGAGCTCAAGTTTTTGCTCTGATAGAGGCCATGTAACTGGGGCAACACTAACCTGGATACAATCCTGGAGGTAGTTGAAGACAGTGGCTTTTAGGCTGAAAGTCTCTCCTTGGATCACAGAGTATGGCAGTGACAGATCCAAAAAGAAAGGCTGGAAAACCTTAAGAGTGGTCAGAGGCGAGAACCCAAAGCCAGCATTAGCAACACAGAAGGTGTTGGCATTCCATTCCGTGATGGTGTCAGGTACAGCAACTTGGAGAGATGCTTGCCCATCATCCCTACAGCAGCAAGAGAGAGAAGAGAGCTTGGTCAGAAGCAGTCAGAAGCCTCCAAGGGTCTCTCTGGGGAAGACAGGTAGAGTCTGTTACCAACCCAGTGGAGACCAAATCCCAAATCCAGGACTCTGGGAAAAATGTCCGTGGTTTTGTCTTCTTGTCATCAGAGCGAGGTTCAGAATCACCAACATGACTGTCTGCCAGAAAGCAATACCTCAGAAAACAGCATATGTAGCTACGGGTGAAGTTAGTTCTTTATTCACAAACTATCTTACATAAGCCATAAATGATTTGTGACACATAACAAGAGTGGACAGGGATGGTGTTTCAGTGAGGATCTGACATGGTGCGTGTATCTTTGGGGAATACAGCTTTAGGGAGACAGAATTGGATGGAGTTTAGCCTGAGGCTCAGTCTGACAGATCCAGCAAGTTTGGTCTGGATCCAGGGGGAGGCAGCACACTTAAAAGGAGTCACACTCTTAAATAACCTGTGAAAATGCTGGTGTACTACATTTTCTGTGCAAAGCACAGAACACAAAGGCAGCCAATAAAGCACAGAGATTTGAGCTTTTATCTGTGATTTATAAATCAGGTCCATTGAAGTGGACACAAGCTTTGTTCCTCTTGTACACAAATGAGAAACACAGCATGATGGAAGTCAACCATCTCAGCTGCAGGCTGAACAGAACTGGGAGAGGAGAGCCCCTTAAATCAAGGAAAGGAAAATGTCTATTCCTTACCAAGAACATTATCTTTTCTAGAATACATCTTTTTCTCAAAGTCTGGTCGCATACATGAAACTGGCTTCTTGATTCTAGTATTGGTTAATATTTTCATGCGCAGTTTCTGGGAAAACAGTGAACACAGTAAATCAATGATAAATAAACAGGAATAAGGAATGTTGAAAATATCTCATGATAGCAGGTATCATAAGGGGGGTTGGTGGTAACTGAAACACTTCAAAATGCTGCTTGTTTATATACATATAGATATACTTACAGGCTTATACTCTGGGCTTTCCAGAATACTTTCCATTCCATAAGGAACGGAAACCAGCTTCTGAGGAATTCTGTGGCCAATTATCACTTCTCATAAAAGTAAATGTCAACTAGATCTGTCCTTCATATGCTTGACCCTAACAATGAGGCAGAGTCAAATGCCATATATCCCATGAAAAAAAAAGAGGAAAAAAATTCTAAGCTTTAAATCTCTGCACAATTTTAGAATGGAAAGATCTGACTGGCTGTTCACACACAGCCACTGTTACACAAATTTGTACCAATCCTGGCTTAGAAAACTGGTGGGGAACTTGGTCACAACTCTAGCTTGTCTGAGTAAGACTCAAACTCTCAGGGTCTATGCTTCACAAGGTGGAAATATGGAATTGAATGCACCATCATGTGCATGAACTGAGAAGACATCATCACACCAAGAGAATTTGCTCTTTGAGTAATCCTTGCTTCAATTTAATGGTCTGCAAGTCACTGAGAACTATTCTATTTTCTTGGAAGTGCCCAAATCCTTCACATAGAGTATGGGTCCTCACTCCTTCTGACAAGGCTGTACATGCCTGTGGATGTAGTCACATGTTACAGGACAGTCATCTGTTACAGAATCACTAATAGTTGAGATATAGTGTGATCTCCCTTAATTAGTACCCAACATAATCTAGAGTAAGCATCTAGAAGACAGCACAGTGCCATGCCTTTGGGAGGAATCAGGGTCTGTGTTTGTAAGGTAGAATTCTGTGAGTCGGAGAAGACCATGAAACTCAGACACCATTTGGGGTTATTTTCAGTGTGTTGTTACTCTCTTCTATTTTGAGGTGCTTTTACTTGCATATATTTCTTTAAACAACATTCTGCTAGAAGTAGGACATCTTGGGTTTTGTAGAATGGTAGGGGTTGGAAGGAACCTCTGGAGGTCACCTAGTCCAATAACTCTGCTAAAACAGGTTCATCTAGAACAAGTTGCACAGGAACATATCCAGGTGGGTTTTGAAAGTCTCTAGAGAAGGAGAATCCACAACCTCTCTGGGAAGCCTGTTCCAGGCTCTGTCACCCTCACAGGAAAGAATTTTTTCCTCATGTTGAGGTGGAACCTCCTGTGTTCCAGTTTGTGATCATTGCCCCTCGTCCTATCACAAGGCACCACAAAAAATAGACTGGTCCCTTCTACTTGACACCCACCCTTCAGATATTTGTAAACATTAACAAGATCCCCTCTCAGCCTTCTCTTCTCCAGATTAAACAGCCCCAGGTGTGTCAGCCTTTCCTCATAAGAGAGATGTTCCAGTGCCTTAACTGTCCTCCTAGCCTCTGTTGGACTCTCTCTAGTATTTCCCTGTCCCTCTTGAATTGTGTAGCCCAGAACCGGCCACAATACTTCAGATGTGGTCTCACTATGGCAGAGTAGAGGGGGAGAAGAACCTCCCTCAACCTGCTGAAAACACTCTTCTTTATGCATCCCAGAAAGATCTCACCACCCTTGGATCCAGTAACATCTCACAGGAGGAATCCAAAGCTTCAGTTCTTTGGTCATGGGTTTCAGTTAGCAGATGTGTTGCTAATCTTTTTCTGACTGTTGTGCTTGTTAGCGGATTGGTTTAATTTGTCAGTGATCTTTACAGTTAGCTGTAAAGCTAAGTTGTGAAGGCCTTCTTTTTATTAAAACTGCTTTGAGGAGAAGTTAGAAGAGACCCAAGGAAAGAAAGAGTAGAGAATTTTGCAAATATAATAACCAAGAGGTGATTGGTCAAAATATGGTGAGGTACTAAGGTCTTACTGGGATATTCTTACTACTCTCTTTTTATAGATATTGTAGCCTAAAGTTTTTTGGTTTTTTTTTTTTTTTCATTTTAACACCATCTTTCTCTATTCAGGTGATTTACATTATGCTTACTCACAAGTTTCATCTTTTCACATAGTCCTCAAATGAGTGTGGGCTACACTGAAGAACAAGGCACTTGTAGCAATGAAAGTTGGGGCAGCTGAAGTTTGCCAAGAGTAAATTTTTGTAGGTATTCATGATGGCATATGGGCAACCACTGGCTCAGGAGAAGTTTAGTGGTAGTGCAAACACTCACCTTAAACAGATTAAAGACATCTGCATCACTTTGGTACCATGGTGCTTCCATCCGAGTTTTGTGCAGTCTGGGCTGCTGGGGCAGACAAGGGTAGGCCTCAAAGTCTTCCAAGTAATAAGGGAACCCTCGTTCTCCAATGATAAAGCTGTCATCAAAGACTTTCTCAGCCAGCTGCAATGGAAAAACAGAGGTCTTCATAAGGAACTAGGCAACAAGGATGTGTATGGGTCAAACAGTGAGGCAGACTTTAAATTGAAAGATTTTGGGGGGGAGGGGGGAGGGGGGGATGTCCAAGATGGCAATGTTTATACCATCCAACTTGAGGAATAAGCCAGACCAACCAAAGTAGTGACAAATGTTCCTTAGCTGCCTTCCAAGATGGGAGCTAGAAGGCCAAGCACCTCAAGGATGTCTGTGACTATGGTGGTTCCTCTTGTACCCCTCCAGAGAAACCTTCTTGCTAGATTAAGTCTCTGAAATGCCTGTCCACCAACACATGCAGCAGGGGGAATAAACAAGAACAACTAGTGATCTGAGCACAGTCACATGGCCATGATCTCATTGCAATTACAGAGACATGGTGGGATGGCTGCAACGAATGAATGCTGTCATGGACGGCTACATAATTTTTAGGAAAAACAGACAA
Organism: Todiramphus chloris collaris; assembly: GCA_025345505.1. Classification (NCBI taxonomy): domain Eukaryota; kingdom Metazoa; phylum Chordata; class Aves; order Coraciiformes; family Alcedinidae; genus Todiramphus; species Todiramphus chloris. The sequence continues at coordinate 1,256,628 of JANVCC010000044.1, forward strand.
GCAAGGTGAGGTGGTAGAGTTGCTGTTTATGTGAGAGAGCAACAGGAATGTATCAAGCTCTGACTAGTGGGGGGGATAAACAATGTGTTGAAAGCTTACGGGTAGAAGTAAGGGTCAAGCTAATATAGGTGGCACAGTTGTGGATGTTTACTAGAGGCCACCTGATCAGGAAGAGGAAGTTGATGAGGGCTTCCAGAGACAGCTGAAATTAGCCTCATGATCACATGCCCTGGTGCTCATGGGGGACCTCAATCACCCTGGTATTTGCTGGAAAAGCCACACAGCAAGGCACACACAGTCTGGGAGGTTCCTGGATCATGCAAGCAAGAAGTGAAGCAAAGCAATAGGCAGAATTGCAACCCTGGACTGACAGAGAGATAACTTTGACCTCTTCCAAGACCTGCTTGGAGGAAGCCCATGGATTAGGACTCTAGAATGTAGGGGGGCCCAAGAGACCTGTTTAATATTCAATCACTTCCTCCAAGCTCAAGATCAGTGCATCCTTATAAGTAAAAAATCAAGTAGAGGTGGCAAGAGGCCTGTATAGATGAACAAGGAGCTTCCATAAAAACACAAATGGAAGAAGGAAGTTCACAGTATGTGGAAAAAGGGACTGGTCACTTGGGAGTAATATAGGAACATTTTCAGAGTATCCAAGGATGCAATGAGGAAGGCTAAGGTCCTCTTGGAATTAACTCTGGCAAATGATGTAAAAGAAAACAAGAATTCAGCAACATTTGTCCACAGGAACAGGAGAACCATACTGGGGCAAAATTCCCTTTCAAAGATTTAGCCTCACTGCCTGCTGGAAGATGGAAGAGCAAAGAGACACATGGATGTGAGGAAAACTTCTAAGCACTCTCCCTCCAGGTGAAAATCACAAGCATCTCATACAATCATAGAATGGTTTTAGTTGTAAGGGACCTTAAAGATCATCTAGTTCCAATCCCCCTGCCATGGGCAGGGACACCTTCCACTAGACCAGGTTGCTCAAGGCCTTGTCTATCCTGGTCTTGAACACTTCCAGGGAGGGAGCGTTCACAACTTCCTGGTAAACCTGTTCCAGTGTGTCTCATCACCCTCACTGTAAAGAGTTTCTTCCTAATGTCTAGTCTAAATCTCTTTGAAGCTGCTTTCCCTGACTACCCCTACACTGCCATGCAGTTTCCATCACTCCCCAGTCAGAGTTTCACAGTTCAGATCTGAGGCATGAGAAACATGATCACCACATAACTGCTCAGAAGAGGGCAAGGAGGGAGAATGCCAGGACAGCCACCTAACACTGCAGCCATGTCCTGACATGGACTATGGGCTGCCTCCCACCAATGTATGGAGACAGAAAGCAAGCAGGCACTAGGGGTTTGGTCATGGCAGGCTGTACTCACTGTGTTTGCTGTTAGGGTGTTGTTCTTCTTCAGAAGGACACTCTTGTCAACAGCTTGGACAGAGCACAAAGATCCTGGAGCAGCCTTGATATCCAAACTGATTTTTGATCCTGGGACTTCCTCCTTGTGTGAGAAGTCCAGTGATACCTGCAAAAGAAGACAGGGTCATAGGGCTTGAAATTGGAGAGTGGGACACTGTGACTCTTAGATGTCTGTGCAGCAGAAGCAAAAACTGAGAATAAAGCTGGGAAGGGGTCTGAGATGCTGAGACAGACACTCCCAGAAACCCATTAGGAACGTTACAGGGCCTGCAGTAAATACAGCCTAACCATATTTCCCCTACCAACATATATCCACCACCCTCTGATCCAAAGATACCTCAGGGAGCTAAGACTTCTCTTCTGTGTTAGAGAGAACATGGGGGGCAGTGTGTTCCTAAGTCACAGAATCATAGAATGGTTGGGGTTGGAAGGGATGTCTGGAAATCACTGAGTCCACCCTCTTGACAGAGCAGGATCACCCAGGGCAGACCACACAGGAATGTGTCCAGGTGGGTTTTGAAAGTCTCTAAAGAAGGAGATTCCACAGCCTCTCTGGGCAGCCTGTTCCAGGCTCTGCCACCCTCACAGGAAAGTTTTTCCTCATGTTGAGATGCAACTTCCTGTTATGGTGAATAGGGAGAGAAAACAGAGTTCAAGGGTGCCTGGTTCACTCCTTGGGAAAGACTTGCCAGTCAGTGTTTGAGAGGGCGGGACTAAGAATTCAGGGGAAAAGGAGGTTACATGTTCTCTTTCCCAGCCAAAACTACTGGGCACCTGCTTTTGTGTATATCCAGCTTACACCCCTTGGCTGAGGATAAAACAGGACCAGGAACAACAGCAGAACAGAGCACATAATTGATGTTATCACACTCCTTTTGTTTCTACTCACCTTGTGTCTAAAGCATTTTTCTACTTGAAACTCTTCCACATCTGCCACCACTTCTCCATCCAAGAAGACTGAATACAGTAGAAGCTTGATGTCAGGCAGAAAGTCATTGCCAATAGTCAGAGTCAATGAGAAGGAGCCTTGCAGATCTGCACAAGACAGCAGCAAGGAAGAGAGGGAAAGCATTCAATTGAATCAGCTCCTTGGGGGTAGGACACAATAGAATCAAATGCAGATAAGAACATCCCATACAGACACTCTCACAGATTAGGAATAAACCCAGGATACTGGCCACTTCTTTGGCTCAAGTTTGGCAAAAATAGTCCTCTTCTCTATTGCATCTTAGATAAACAGACAAGCTAAACAAATTTTAAATCTTCTCCAAAGATACAAGCTAACAGCCAAGTCATAAAGTTGGGTATTAGAACAATTAGAGAAGGCAGGTAAAAGACAGTTTCCTAGAAAGACAGCAAATTGAGAGGAGATTGTGTTGATCTGAAGAGGTGGACCACCACTAAGGACTCATTCAATAGCTCCCACCTGTGGATAAGAATAACACCTGCAGATTGTCACTGGAGAGCAGTCATAGTTCTCTGAGTTCTGTTATGAGGCACTTAATGCATTTCAACTTACTCTCTTGTTGGGTAATTGGCACCTGCTTCTCTCCACTGAAAAGGATCTTGCCTTTTGCTATCACCTGAAGAGCAAAGAGAAGAGCCATTCAAAGGCCTGAATTCTGACAGTGTAAGGAGAGTGGGAAAAGAAAAAAGAGGGAAGGACATCTGACACATGTCATGGAAGTTTCTCTGTCAGGACATGACATAAAGAGCTGTGTAGCAGAGATAGTGATACCATAGCAAGGAAGGGACTTGAGAGGTGTTGGTTAGGCAATGAGAAGATGTGGCCACTTGCAAAGAGGTATGTCTGAAGCTACAAGCAGCTGCTTTTAAGCCCCAGTGAACACTGATCTTCACATTACTTGGATACAGTTCTTTTTGACTGTACAAATGAGTCCAGTTCAAGTAACCAAAATACTCACAAGGTTTCAGATAGGCTGTAGTTATACTCTTGCCTTAGACTCCCTTTCTTGAAAGTGGACTTCATCCAAACATGATTACATACCTGTGGAGTACATCAAGGCCCTGTGCAACTAAGCCTCTTCCTGTCTATATACAGGCCCAGGGAGGTCAACTGCCCCAAAGGTTGTCTCTTAGCTCATGGACAGATTGACCCAGACACAGATGGAAGTCTGAGGCATAGCTCCTGAGCACAAACTAGGCTACTACTCCACTGCCACCCATGTGAACATAATAGAAAGTAGGGTGAATGGTAGGCATCTGTCACCCAAGCTTAGCTCAAGGCATTCCTAACAAAGCAAAGCACCTGAGGCCTAGGAGCAGGTCCAGAAACTGGAAAACAGAAGGAGAATTGTGCAGTACAGACCTCACAAGTTGACTTATATTGTCCTGGGTGTATACCAGGACAGTTTACCCTGTGTGTATCTACGCAGTGTGTGTGAAAAGGGTAAAATGCCAGTAAGCATAATCTTGCCCTGAGATTCAGCTGTCTTCTGTGCTCACCAAGTAGTAGAAAGAAATGTGGTCTGCTTCAGAGATTTTATTCCAGTCAAGGATATAATCTACTTGAACTTCCTGCTCTTGATTGCAAGGCATCACGTCATTCCTGGCCTTGATCTCAAGGAAGCTCTTGCTCTCAGAGTAGAAAGGTTTCAGCCAGTGGAAGCTATCCTCAACTCCTATGTGACTTTCAGAAGAATCTTGCTCATCATCTGTTCCAAGGTTGTAGGCACCCTTCAGAGCAGAAAAACATGAGTTAGCAATCAGCATCAAGTGATTCAAGGGAACTTGGACACCTGCTGAAAAAAATAAATTATTACCTGAGCTGATGACAGACCACACATCTTCTATGCTTAAATTACTCTTCATTTTAAAGTCTCCTACAAGACTTTCTCTTATGAAATTTTAGCAAAAATCTAAGTCTAGTATATTTGCCCACAATCACATTTTCCTCCTTTGTCTTTCCGTGGGGACGCAACCCACAATGGACTTTAACCCCAGCACAGCACCCCTGGTTTCAGTGTTTCCGATCAGATGCCCTGAAGCACAACAGACACCAAAACAAGCCTCTGTATGGTGAAGCTCTACTACTCTGCAGATAATTTAGAGCTCTGCGGGCAATAGCCATAGGCCTAGGAACAAGAACTAGAGCCTGTACTCCCCAAGGACAGAAATCTACCTCCTAGATTACAGAATCTATAATTACATATCTCCAAATCCTACCCAATCAAAATTAGGAACCTCACCCTGGGTAGATTGGATGGCAATAGATCATACTGCTTGGGCATGAATCCCATGTCAGCTGCAGGAATGCAAGTAGTGGGAAGATGGGGGCAGTGTCAGGCTGGTAACAAGCTCCCCGTGTAGGATCAGATGTTGTGAGGAGAAGAAGCCAAGTTCTTCAAAGTTTGGTATTGAAAGGGAGATCAAGACCTGCCAAGCTGAGCCTGGACAAGCTATGTGATGCTGCAGGGTAAGGACAGACACTAGAAGTGGATTTCAGCAGCAACAGGCATCAATTTTCAGTTCTTCTGAGCCACCCCCAACATATCCCAGAGTGGAAAAAGGGGAGATTTCCTCTCAGGAAATATTCAGATTAACAGATATTTTTAGTGAGGTCAAAGGAAGGTGAGGGAGGATACAAAAGATTAGGATCATACTCGATCATTTTGACTGAACTGTTGCAGCACAGCCTTCAGTTTCCCTGAGGAGATGGCACTGTACAGTAATTAAAGACACTTCTACAGTTATCATCAAATTAGTTCAGGAGCCAGAGGACTGTGCTTCAAATCCTCAGATTTCTTCCCCTTCTTCAGCCTACCTTCACTTTATCCTCCTTTTTCTGTACTGATACTCACCTTCAGTGAAACCAGTGTGCTGTTCCAGCTAGTGGTATTCAGTGAGAAGTGGGCTTCCCCATTCTCATCTGTAAGGAATGACAAGTGTGTCTCCTCCTCATTGACATCAACTGTTAGGTAGACCGTTTCATTTATGAGGGGAGAATTGTCACTGTGGCAGAACATCTGCAGATAAGGGGAGGAAGTTAACACCCCATTGTGCCACACCCCAAGGCACTTCCAGTTCTTTATATTAATTGTTTCTATCATTGGGCTTCCTCAGCCCTTCTAGCTTTCAAACAAGTTGGAAGAACACAAATAAAAATGTGATAAAAACACAAAACCAACAATGTGCAACTGTTCAGGACTAGAAATAAACAGTAGTGCAACCAGTTGAGACACTTATACTGAGGGGAGAGGGGAAGGTGATTTCCTTGCATCCTGAGCTTTTTCTTGGAGAATGCTGCAGGATCCTTGACAGTCAGAAACAGTCTTGTCTCCAGCAACTTGTCTCCAGTTCCTTGCCCTCCTTTATGCTGGGTTTAGTACTGGCCCAGGTGAAAGAGTTTCTAGCCCCAGTGGGACAGCAGTCCTAGCATTTCCCAGGCAATCTGAGTCAGAAATGAGTGCCAGTGAACTGATATTCAAGGCTTTAGTGATTTCTGCCAAGTTACCATGAGCTTTTGTCTGAAGGAAATCTTATTTCCCTGCTGACGCCACTACTATCTCACATACCTTTTATTGCACAGACTAGTTTCAGGAGCTATTCATGGGGGAATCTCAAGAGACTGCAGCTGGCCCCAAAATTCCTGTCCAGGGAATATATTAGGATGTGGAAAAGGAATTGCTTCTACTGGAGTCTTTACTCATACTTGCTGGGTACTAGCAGAGCAGCTCTTACTTTCCTGAAAATGATTGCTTTCTGCCTACAGAAGATTAGACCTTTGATGTATTCTCAGCAGAGAAGGGATCCATAGGTGTTACCTTCCCTGTGTATGGCAGTCCACGTTTGTAGAATGAATGGAGGTTGATAAACTCTATAGACTTCATTCTTGTTGCAATAGGAATTGTATTCATTTCCATAATCTTTGCTTCTGGATAGAGAGATGAGAAATCCATTAAACCCCAGCAGTGCTCTTACAGAAGCAGAAGACAAGAAGATGCTTCAACATTACCTACAACAACTACAACCTCTATATTTAGAGAGAAAATATATTATTCTAGGATATGATTCCCACAACCTTTCAGGGCCCTTTGCTTCATGACATGATGCATCATACCCTCTAAATACTTACCTCTTTATCTTCAATAAAGAGAAACTAGATGACTGTTTAGTTATAGAAAGTGACTCTGCAGATACCTAAAAGTGGCCTGAAGGACACCACCCACAGTGTGACAGTTGGCACAATGGACACCTCTGGTTGCCAGATTTAGGTACACATTACCACTGATACTGAAAGCCTACCTCCTTATAGTCAATATTGTGTCAGACTAGAAGGGAGCAGCATGGCATTTCTCACAGCAAGAGTATGCATAAGCAGCCCTGCCTTGGGCTTAGGAAAAGGGAGGGCAAGAGACTGTGGGTAGGGACTATCAGTCAGGATGGTGCACTACAATTAGCAAAGATGCAAAGGCTTGTTGCAGACCTTTCCATGGCTAGCCAGGGCTTTGCAACTGTCTGAGGAACAGGCAACCACTAAAATGTTATATATGTGCTAATGGATGTGAGGGGTGGAGAGGACTAAGAAATCTGGTAATAACAGATGGAAGAGGTACTAGAATAGAGACCATCATCTCGTCAGAAGACTTGGGAGCCCTCAAGCTACTTTTTCAAAAGAAATTCAACTGCTGCAGAAAGGTCAAAACCAAAACAAGTTGCCTTCAAGGAAGAGAACACTTAACATATTCTCCAGTACCTGTTCCGTCTTCCACCACTTCTCCCATCACAACTATGTAGCTGTCAGTTTCCTGTAATTTCAGAGTCTCTGTCTTTACTGTAAAAGTAGTGCAGCCATTTTTGTTTGTCTGCAGAGAGATATGACATATGAAAGAGAGATATGAGAAAGAGCATCATGTGGAGGAAGACAAACAGATGGAAGCTCAGAAACCTGTAAGTGCAGAAACCCATCATGGATACCTTAGCCAGAGAGGAAAATCAACATTTGTGGATTAAATGATCACCAAAAAAGTGTCAGAAAAAAAATGCTTCAGTCAAATCACCTCTAGAGATTAGTTACGCCACAGACAAACTCAGGAGACTGAATTAAGCCCAGATACTCCAGATGAAAGATCATGAATGTCCTTACCTGAGCTAAAGGTAACCTCCTCCCTGCACCTATATGGCCCTGATGAATAAAGCTTGACAGTGTGGCTTGCCAGTCATGACCATCTCTGTAACATGGCCATGTCAAACAAGGTCATCCAGCCAGTTACAGAATGCAAGAGCTTTGCTGAGCATTAAGACAGAGACGGGGTACATCCAGTCTGTTGGAGAAGGGAGGTGGAAAAAGTGTTTATGGTCATGCCTATTAAGTTCTCCCCAAAACCTTGCAGGGCCTCTTACATGCTGTGTGAGAGGGAGCTGACATTCATTTGGTGTTTTGCACGGTTAAGACCGTACAGCATTCCAGATGGAGATATTTTGCTACTGGGTGCATTTTTAAAAATCCATGCAAAGATCCAGATGGATTTTAATATTCTGGCTCGTTGCTGGCTGGTCTGACATTTAGAAATATTTTTCTTGGGATTTTCAGGTTGAATGATCTGCATTTGAAAGCCATGAGAAAAAACAAGTGTGGAGCTTAACCACAAATCTATAATGAACAGAAATGTTCAGAAAGTGTAACCAGCACTGTACATAACCTCAGGCAGAACACTAGAAAAGTTAAGATAGTCCATTAACAGCAAAAACCAGGGTATTAAGCCACAGACCACCTAATACTCCAATAGCCTGTTTTGGTGAAGACAGCCACAGGGCTGAATAGACCAGGGATATGATAGTATACAATATGATACAATATGACCCTTGTGAAAGTCCCCAGGCATCATTACTTAGATAGGGCTTACACCTTCTCTTGAAACACTGAGTCAGATATGTGCAGCTAGAGAAGTAATTCAAGCAGTAATGTCACAGGAAGAGGAATCAGTGGTTTGATCAGTCCTAGGAAGTGGGAAGATACCAGACTAAACATGTTGGTGCACATCAGAGGTGCATTGAGGCCAGTTAACAGGACAGACATACATTTCCAGCAGATTATACTTTCCAATTCTATTTTTTCACCTACCCGGTTGGTTTGCTTCATGATCTTAGTAGAATTTAATAAACTGCCTTCGAAAAACTGGGTTGATGTGGTAAAAGTAATGTCTATTTGCCCTTGAACGGGCTTCCCATAAGTGTACCTGTGTCAAAGGGGAGAAATGTTCATGTGAAAACTGGATGCTTCAGTTGAAATAGTGACCCAGGCCACACCCTCCCCCCCCCCCCACCCCGGCCCCGTTGTCATGGGGAAGTGGAGTCTGGGAGAGCTTTGTTCTTTGTTTGCACAGGAACTTCAGCTTGTCCCTTAAGATCAGTTTGCATCCCTTTCCACCCACTATACCTAGCATCCTTAGTGTCCTTCAGTGTCATGGTAAATGACTGGGTATGAGAAGGAGTCTGTTCCAGAGAGTAATCTGTCTCCCCCCAACCAAGAACATCATACTTGAAGGCTACCTTGCAGCTGTGGGTGATCTGGAGGTGATTGTTGAGTCAAAGGTCAGAGATCACAACAGTATCATGTACTCACTTGCCACAGACTTTCAGCTGAAATTCCTCATCATCTGTAGTGATAAATGGAGGGGGCTCAATATTTATTTCAAATTTTTTCAGCACTGCATGGAAGAGAGGAAGATAAGGATGGAGGGGAAAAAAGCAATACTACGTATGGACACTGACTGTAAGTGCTGTTATAGCTAGTGCTGAGGGGACTGGAGCATCTCTTTTACAGGGAAAGGCTGAGAGACCTGAGTCTGTTTAGCTGCAGTCCAGATGGGGGGAAAGATAGTAATGTTGCCAGTTATTCAACACCATGCTTCAATAGGGGTTACTCCCTTCAGCCATTCCACCCTCTATTTGTTGCTACAATTGTAGTGTTATAGGGTTTTGTCCTACATCACTGCAACTGAGTGGGATTAAGACATGATGCCACTTCTACTATAACAGGTGACTGGAGTGGATAGTAAATCTAGCTTAGAAGAGGGTGACAATGGGCAGCAGAAAGTGCTTATCACAGGGCGCAGGCACAGCTAGAATGAGATGTCAGGCCACAGCTTACCCTATGGAGCTGCAGAACCTCCATCCCAACATGAGATGTGTGCACAGATCCATCTGTCCCAGTCCCCCAGGGCAAGAGGTCTGATGAACATGGGCAGATCACTCTCTTTTCCAGCTACCCACATTACTTTTCCCTCACCTCTGTTGTCCAAGGCTCACCATATTCATCAACAGTGAAGGTTTTTTCAGCCATGTCTTGTTGCACTGAGATGGTATACTTCCCAAGGGGTGCTTCAGAGGCTAGGGGGAAGGACAAATCCACAATGCCATGTCTTGACTTTACATTCAGCCACTCAGCAATACGGTTGTATTCTGGATCCTATTTGGGAAAGGACATGCAAGTCACACTGGGAGCATGGCAGGTCCAACCATACTCATGCACAAGAAGGCACTACAAGGGCATATCCTTGCCCCAGTAAGAAGCATGTCTGATCACCAGGCAAGACTTCTTCTCCTCCCTCCAGTATCCTTTTACTGAACTTGTTTTTTCAAAGACTGACAAGAACAGTAAAGCTACTGGGTAGTGGTAACACCTTAAAACTGTGGGAAGGAGAAGCTGCTGTGTTGCATCTACTGAGCACTTAGCTTTGTGCTTTATGCTCTGTGCAGACAAGTTAGGCACAGGTTCATTACTGCCTTGCCTCTAGCTCAGCTGTGTGCATCATAGAGGTGCTGGTTTGAATGAAGAACCCAGGCTGACCGGGTAGAAAAGACTTCAGCTGAAGAAAGCTATGAAGATGCTGAGGGGTCTGGAGCATCTCTCTTACAGGGAAAGGCTGAGACACCTGTGTCTGTTTAGCCTGGAGAAGAGAAAAATGAGAGGGGGTTTTACCAATGATTGTAAATATCTACAAGGTTGGTGTCTAGAGGACAGGGCCAGACTCTTTTCAGTGGAGCCTAGTGATAGGACAAGGGGCAATGAGCACAAACACAGGAGGTTCCATCTGAACATGAGGAAAAACTCCTTTACTTTGAGAGTGACAGAGCACTGGAACAGGTTGCCAAGGGAAGTTGTGGAGTCTCCTCTGGAGACTTTCAAAACCCATATGGAAGCATCCTGTGCAACCTGTTCTAGGTGAGCCTGCTTTAGCAGAGGGATTGGACTAGATGATCTCCAGGCAGCCCTTCCAACCCCTACCATCCTATGACTCTGTGATTCTGTGAACCGTAATCATAACCTTATGAGGCTGCATTTGTGGCACAATTCTGTCCTGGAGGTAAAGGGCACAGTAGAAGAGACCAATATCACTCTTTGGTCAGTTCCTTGTCACTTACCTGCAACCATATCTGGGAATACTGTAAGAACAAGAAAAAACACAAACTTAGTTTTGTACAGAGCAGAACAGCATCTACATGAAATGGTATTAATAACACTGCTTGATGTGCACCCCTCACCAGAAAGTTCTGCCTCATCCAGACCCCACACTAGGTCTTCTCCTCCCTCTGTGCTAGATTATACTGCAGTCTTTCTCCAAGAGACCAGTGAATGAGTGGTTTCCCTTTGAAGATCATTTGTTCTTATGTTTTAACAGGCTTAAAGGGAGATGTCTTTTTCATGACTCTCTCAATGTGTCTCATGCTGAGGTTCCTGCTTCTAGAAAAGCACAAGGTGATACTCACTTCATTCTTAATGACCTTAAGGTCCTCATCAAGGTTCACAATTCGAAATTTCACTGGAGATACAAAGAAAAGGATAGTAAATCATACTGGCTGCAACGTGCCCTTGCACAAATTTGCTGCTTCTTTGTGCTCCAGCATTCATGTCTCTCTGTTTACCTCAGAGGTATTCAGGTCTTTCCCTAAACAGCCCTCCCCAGAATCTCCCATCCTAGAGGACTTTGGAAGGTTTATATGCAGCTGCAGACTGGAAAAACTCACTGCCTTAATCTGGAAGGATAACAATGATGTGTTAAACAGTGGGGTTGGTCTCTCTGCAGTCTGTTCATATTGTGAAGACTTTGGAGTAATTGTCTGTATTTCTACATCTTGGAACTGTCACTCTAGGCTTTCTTTAAATATCAACAACAGTATTAATCTGGGAAGACTGGAGAGCTGGGCAAAGGTAAACCTAATGAATTTCAACAATGATAAGTGTAGAATCCTGCGCCTGGGGAGGAATAACACCATGCACCAGTACAGGTTAGGGGTTGACCTGCTGGATAGCAGCTCCATGGAGAAGGACCTTGGAGTCCTGGTGGACAATAAGTTATCCACGGGACAGCAATGTGTCTTGTGGCCAAGAAGACCAATGGTCTTCTGGGATGCATAAAGAAGAGTGTATCCAGCAAGTCAAGGGAATTTCTTCTCCCCTTCTACTCCACCATAGAGAGACCACATCTGGAGTATTGTGTTCAGTTCTGGGCTCCATAGTTCAAGAGGAACAGGGAAAAACTGGAGACAAGTCCAGTGGAGGCTACAAGGATGATTAAGGGACTGGAACATCTCTCTCATGAGGAAAGGCTGAGAGACCTGGGTCTGTTTAGTCTGGAGAAGAGAAGACTGAGAGGGGATTTTATCCATGTTTACAAATATCTGAAGGTTGGGTGTCAAGTAGAAGGGACCAGTCTCTTTTCCATGGTGCCCTGTGACAGGATGAGCAATAATGGTCACAAACTGAAACAGAGGAATTTCCACCTCAACATGAGGAAAAACTTCTTTCCCGTGAGAGTGACAGAGCCTGGAACAGGCTGCCCAGAGAGTTTGTGGAGTCTCCTTCTCTAGAGACTTTTGAAACCCACCTGGATCTGTTCCTGTGTAGCCTGCCCTGGGTGATCCTACTCTAGCAGGGGGGTTGTACTCAATGATTTCCAGAGGTCCCTTCCAACCCCTACTATTCTATGATTCAGAAAAACCCAAGAGATTGTCCAGTGTCCTGGAGAGTCCTGTATTTCCTTTTAGGTGTAGAGAAACTTCACCAAAACAAAACTCAGGAGCTTACAGGGTAACATCCTGATTCATTCTGTTCCTGGTAACATCTGATAACAGAGGTCTGCTTTCTTACACCACCAACAAGCTTAGCTTGTTGCACTTGGTGAAATTTTCCACTCAGATGTGGTTGCTACCTTGACCCCTCCCCATTTCCATATGTCACCTTCTTTCCTTACCTGTTTCTCCAGGTTTGTATAAGCCCTTATCTGTCTCTACTAGAATTACATTCTTCCGGGGCTGGACCAGAACCTTCTTGTGACCCTCAAAGAGCACATTGTCCCCACTGTGGATCATGACATGCAGAAAAACCACCACTTCTTGCTGTCAGGTTACAAAAGAAAAGTGCCTGAGATTACAAGTAGCTGGAATGAGAAACAGGGGCACCTCTCCTACCAAAATCACCAACTTCCCTCTCCTCCTTTCCTCTCCTTTGATTTAGCTCTCTCCTAGCCATATTCTTGTTTGTGCTCCCCAGCTTCTTCCCTATAGTATCTTTCCCACCCGCAATCTCCAATATTAAGATGGCTCAGATACAGGATTGGTTAAAGCCCTTTAGTTTGTAAGAGGAGAGGCAGCAAAGAGAGGTGTCTTACATGTGATATGGAATCATTTATTTTCCTGGGAATGATCTCTGGCACCTAGATCGATTGATACAGAGGAAAGGAAAACAGATTAATCATAGACTTCATATCTCATCCCAGATGTAAGACATCATCTCACTGTTAATAAATCCCCAAATTCCATTGTATGTCTGTCCCTAACTTGCTTGTCATAGGGTGAAGAAGCAGTCACTTACTGTCTCTTGTTCATGAACCTGAGTGAACCAACTGACATGTGATTCTCCCATGTCACGTAAATGTGAAATTTTTATGAAATCAAGAAAAAACATAGGGAAGTCAGATCTACAGCTGACAGAGTAACAGGAGACAAGATACTGATCAGGAAAAACAGGACATCTCAGCATCGAAAAGACTGAGCTCATGAGATGAAAGGTTCTTTTTGCTAATGGCAAATTTCCCTGGCTTTCCAGAGCCAGGACTTGCTCTCTCCTGAAGGCTGGCACCAAACAGTTAGTTAATCATTGTCTTGTTGATGCAAGAACCAGAAGTGACTATTGCACCCCCCTGGGTTCTGCTGAATCTGCAGGACAATCAGGACATAGACACAGTGCCTTTGTACCACCACTGAGGAAGGCAGGGGCAGTTTACAGAGCCTCAGCACCAGATATGTCTCAATAGACCTCCAGAAATGTAACTGAAAGTCCTATAGCCATGCCCCAGGGTTCGTGTGTCTAATTAAGCTAACTAGAGAAGTATATTTGCAGTGACAAGAACTCAAGTCACCCAAGAAATATCCAGACTACCTAAGTGAAATTCAGTCCATTGCGGGTTCAGCACCATCACAGGTAAATTAAATGTCTATGCAGGCTACAAGTATACCTTGTGCTATAGAGGCAATTTTAAACTAGAATGGTCCTCTTGGAGCTTGAGGAGTGGGCTTCTGAGGAAGCAAGGGTGTAAATAATGTGTTCCCAACGTGTTGACTTGCACTGTGATATACAAGCATTTTTAGGGTGTAAACACTGAGTAAACTCAAAGTCAATGTTTTCCAACAGGTTTCAACTAGGATGAAATGAGTGGATAGAAATCAAACAACAGGCTTTTATCTATACAGGAAAGATTCCCTACTTTGCTAGGCTCCAGGACACCTCTGTATTTTGCCTGTCAGTGTCAGGAAAATACATTTAACCTGCTTGCAACCCATGACAAGGCAAAGGACAGTGTACCCAGAGAAGTGCTGGGCTTCTGTCTGCCATGAAAGTGAGAGCATCTACTACCAAATCAGCAGTCACACCTACACTCACCTGGAAGGCAATGCACTGAAAAGTCCCTGGCTTATCCACATCCTGTTCCACCAGTGTGTGATTCTGGGTTTTCACCTGCAAGGTGACAGCCAATTGGACGTCCTCAGTCAGGGAACTGAGGTGAATGCAGAGCTTCTCCTCTTGGGCATAGTGAATGACAGCAGGGAACACCACCATATAGTGACTAGAAGAGAGCAGGAGAAGTTAAAAAACAATTCAGAGGCTGAGATGAACAGGCCAAAATCCATCTCTGCTTATTTCAGGAAGAGGTAGACCAGGGGTCAGAAACATCTGGAGGCCTGCAGTAAAGAAACTATAGTGCAGCTCCCTTTCCATACCAGTTGCATACCACATGCCCAGTGTGGATCAAGATAGCTCCTGGTATCTGTCTGTCTGTGACCACCTTGTCACCAGCCAGGTACACAGCTTCTCAGTGCACAACACTCCAACTGCAGGTCTGTGTGAGGAATGAAGCCAAAGATTCAGTAGCTGAGGCATAAGACTTCAGTCCTCACGCCAAATTTCACCCACACTAGTACAGGATGAGCAGAGGCAAAATCTGTGGCTTCTGTAGCTTTATGGTATGTGCAGTGCCAGCACAGGCAAATACCAGAGACTTCACCTGCAGTGGGGCCCAATGTCCAGCACTCCTAAGAGGACTCAGCAGGACCTGCTTCTGTTCATGCTCCCTGAGACCAAGGCCCCCACCATTCAGCTCTGTGATGCTAAATAGTGCATCACCTCAGCATCACCCTTCAATGACAGTCCCTTCCACCACCACCCCAAAATCAAAAGGAGATAATCTCACGGTTCCAGGCTTGCTGCAGCTGCGACTGGGTATAGGGTCAGAGCTAAGAGGAGCAATGGTGCTCCCATTGCTTGGGCTGGGGCAGACAGCTGGAAAGATCCACACAGGAG
The DNA here is from genome assembly GCA_025345505.1 of Todiramphus chloris collaris. NCBI lineage: Eukaryota > Metazoa > Chordata > Aves > Coraciiformes > Alcedinidae > Todiramphus > Todiramphus chloris. The sequence goes on from JANVCC010000044.1 coordinate 1,271,876, forward strand.
GAGAGAACTGCCTGTACTAGTGGACTGGAGCAATCCTAAATAGCACCTTCAGATGCTCCTAAGTCTAAAGAGTGAGGGAGTTGATACATGGAGATAGTATCTCTCCCAGGAGAATGACCTTAGCTAATATTTACTTACTTCAGCCAACAGCAGAGTAAAGGCCATGCAGCTCTGATCTCCACCCACATCTACATTCAGATGGCATTTCAGGCCATGGGGTGCCAGAACACTGGGGAGATGTGTGGGGCGGGTGACCTCTAGCCCTGACTGAAGGGGACTTATAAGAAAAACTCATCTCAGCTGTGTCTGGTCTGGATCCTGGCTGTAGCATCTGATGACAGCCAAAGCTGCATACCAGCTACTGTCCTCAGTTTGTAAAAAGCAAAAGTACTTGTAAAAGTACTCTCCCTGTGCATCATTAGTGATGTTCCCCACTTCCAGTACTTAATCAGAGTTTGGAGGAAAAACCTCCAGTCCCTGCATCACTACCTCTGTCCACTCATCCATTCCAGCCATGTCTGGTTCTCCTGGGTACAGAATCTTTTCCAGGGCTGCTCCTGCCAACTCCCCTCATAGCTCCACTGTAAGCTTTCCAAATAAAGCAATACAATTTAAGTCACCATGTTTTATCAAATCACTATTTTACATCCCCCAAGCCAGAGGTCCAGTTTTCTACCAGCTTCCTTCAGGCATAAGATAACCTACCACAATCCATCTCCAGACTGTTCTTAGGCACTGCAACCTTGCATTTCGTTTTCCTGGATGTCAGCAGTGAACAGAGCTTTGCCATATTTGACCTCTAAGTACAACCTTATTTGAAGGTGGATGTCCTCACCCTGCCATGGCCCTAGCTGTGTTTTTGCAGAGCATAATCAAAGGTACATAATATAGAGTGAATTTGCCATCCCCCCACTCTTTGCTCACAGATGAAGCAATCCCATGGATTTACTTTGGCACCCTCCCCATATGTGTGCTTGGCATCAACCATCTTAATGCACAGTCTGATGTAACAGGAACACATTAGTCTTTAACCTAGTGCTGACAATGCAGGTAATCTACGAGTTTAAAACACCATATGTCACTGATCTGAGAGCACATTTTATTCTCTGAAACTAGCAGGACAAAAAACCAACCTGAGTTCTGTCTGACTTCAGAAACACTCCCCATGGCTCTGCATCTCTGAATGGTCATCAGATTGGCTGCTTCTGAAGTTAACAGGGAAAAGATAGACAACAAAAAGAAAATAACATGCTGAAGTCCTTCCCTTCTTCCAGTTAGGAATGGGGACACTGGCAGAGCTGTGTGTGAAACCCTGGTCTGGTCTGTCTGGAGGCTGCAGGGCAGAAGTGAAATTTCAGTAAGAAGTAAATAATACATTAAAAAAACCAAGAAGTTCTACAGAAGAAGAACCCTGAAGCAAAATCTGCTGACATCACAAAGAATGAATTTGTCCCAGGATGTTTCTGATGAAATCCCAATAAAGACACCTTTATAAAAGCTGGGCGACTGTACCAGATACAGTAACCAAGCACTCCTGCTGCCATCAGCTGTGCTGCATAAGGCAGAGCAATACATGTTCCAGAAAAATACCAACAAGCCTTACAAAACCCCAAGGCAAGTGCCTTTGATGTGTAGGTAATAACCATTGTCTCCACCCCTTCCACCCGCCCACATCCCAGCCTCAGCCATGCGCAGCTTTCCGCCTTCTTGGTTTTAAATTCGAGAGAGACAGGCACTCTCTGAGGGCAGGAGCTGCATAGTCCTTCAGCTCTGGGTCAGGGAAAGAGGGAAGACAACAGAAGCAGGGGCAAAGGGGGGACAGAGGAGAGGCTAAGCTTTCCATGGAGGGATTCGACCTGCAATCAGCTATGTGGAGCATCGCTTTCCTGTGGGGCAGCATCATTCTCCCACCTAGCACGGCTGGAATGCCTGAAATGCTGTAAGAACCTCAGATGCTTCGCATATGTACTCTGGTCTGTGGGGGATCCTGGAGGGGGTGGTGGTGTGACAGAAACAGAAGTCCTAAGACCAGGAGCCTTTTTACAGAGGGGCATCATTTCTCATATTCCCAAGGTTTCACTTGGTTCTAATTCACCCTTCCCACCCTATTTCTCCTACTATTCAATTCTCCCTTTAGTATCTTTGGTGTAGACCATGTATTTCTGCAAGGACTCAGGCAGAGTAACTCTGACAGCTTTTTGCATGTGTTTGATTCCAACCTGACAACATCTCACATCTCCTGCTGTGCTGCAGGATATGTTTCATAGAATCATAGAACAGTAGGGGTTGGAAGGGACCTCTGGAGATCATGGAGTCCAACCCCCCTGCCAGAGCAGGGTCGCTCAGGGCAGGCCACACAGGAACATATCCAGGTGGGTTTTGAAAGTCTCTAGAGAAGGAGACTCCAAAACCTATATTCCGTGTTCCATAGGCTGATACAATTCTTGCTCAATTGATGCTTTGCTGTTTTTTCCCACTGTTTCCTTCAGCATGAAGCTTTGCTTTATGGAAATACTGCTTGCTTCAATAGGCTGTCTGCTGTCCTGCCCGTATACCAGGTTGTTTTGTAGATTCATGAGAAAGTAATCCAGCCTGGCTCTTGGGATCCCTGAATGACAGCCTCAGAGATGCTGTTTCATGCTTTTATAGCTCATAAAGCAAGGAGAAGGGATGAACTGTCAAAGGGATGTAAAAGAATGTTCCAGAGTAAGGGCTCATTAGAAACAAGAGGTCTATGGGAGCTTCAAGCAGTAAGTCTTTAGTGCCTATCTCGTCCTTTGGGCCAGTGGTGGGGTGAAGGTGTGGTGAGTCAGGCTGAGTAGGAAAGTCAAACTGTTGTTGGCATCTATTATCAGATCCCCTAATACTATTACCAGACAAGCTGCTCAAGGCAGCTTGAGACCACTCAAGTGTGAAAGTACTCAAGGATCCTGGCCGTCAGGACTTTGACTCCCTCTTGCCAGGGTGCTGAGCTCTAGCTAAGAACTGCCAACAGGTCATGTCCCTGCCATCTGCTGCTCTGATCTTGCAAAACAATCTGCTGGCTGAACCTGTCCAGAAGCAGTAAGCAGGAGTCGTCAGTGATAAGAGTTTTCAAACCTTCTTGAATGTTGGGTTTTCTTTGGTCCTAGTTGCTTCAGTGACGTATAAGATGAAAAAAACCCAAACAACATAAACAACTTGTTGGTATTATCCATGGGTGCAGCTATGACAGTAGCCACAGAGGTGTGAGATCTGGCATAAGAGAGCAAGGAGAACAAGAGTGTTAGGAGCTGAAGAGAAGGTGCTCAGGAAACTTCGTGTATGGGACATGAAGCCAGGACGCTGGGTCCCATATACATGGCATTGTTTCTGAGACCAAGAGTAGATGATAGGACAGAAAACAGACAACTAGCCAGGCAAGCTATGATACATAGTGTCATTCAGCAAAATGCCTGTCTCAGGAAACCTGCAGTGTAGCCAAGCTCTGCTGATGACCACTTGGGTTATGTGGGGAGGTTTCTTCACCTTATTTTGACTTTCAGTTTTGGAAGCAGTGACTTGATCTTTTTACACGTGCCTGCAGCATGTAGTGCTGACTCAGTGTCAGTACCTGTAGGGGTACTACAGTACCTGTAGGGGGAGAAGTATGGTGTGATCTTGTCCCACTGGCATTGTGACCATAAAGAGACCAGAAGTCCTACTAGGATGTACACAAACCCTATAGTCAAAAGCTGTCCTTTTAGAATATAATTTTCACCTGACTGTTGGGTTTGGGTTTGTTTTGTTTGGTTGTGGTGTTTTTTGTTGGATTTGTTTGTTTGTTTTTCTTGTGGTTTGTTTTGGTTTTGTTTTGATTGATTTTTGTTGTTGTTGTTGTTTTGTTTTGGTTTTGTTTTTTTTAATAGAAATTATGCTGTGGCAATACCATCTCAGCTCTACCACCCCTTCCTAGAGACAGTGTGCCTTCAGCTCAGCAGAAAGCAAGCAGTCCCAATCCATGTGACAGTAGCCTTGCAAAGCAGAGCTGGGAATGAGACTCTGATCACTCAGTCCATCTCTCAGCTCACCTTCTTTCATTGCACAAGCTTCCAGGTAAGGAATATATTTTCAAGAGTTGTCAGTAGGGTGGATAGTGCATGAGCTTTGGTCATGATGGGCAGGAAGGCAAAGAATTGTGTCCTCCAATGGGGGCATCCTAATCAGACACTGAATCTTCTGCTTCAGCCTGGATAGTTCTGCCAATGTCCTTCCCACAGCATAGCCCACTGATATTCTACTACTCTAAAAAACATTCTGAAATATACTTTGTAGTCTTTCAGGGCAGGAAGAGCTGAAGCAATAAAAAAGCAGCATCATAATCATTTTCACAAAAGCCTGGGGATCTATTAATGGTATCAACTGTGATGATTACAATTAACTGTGATGGTTACAACTATGCCTGCAGGTCCCTCCTCCTATTGGAAACCCTGATGAAGTGGCTTTTATTGTTATCACAGTCCTGGAGGCCAACACGGAGTTTCAAAAGAAACAGAAAGTCCTAATCACACATACAGACAAGACGACTTTTATCCAGACAGACAAACCTGTGTACAAACCTGGACAGATTGGTATGGACAGAATGGCATATATTGTTAGAGAAAGAGCAGTCTTTAGGCTACAAAATATGGGGTAGCCTCTAGCACTTGGAGAGGGGCCCTCTCTGCAAGGATAGATGGCTCACAGGCTTCACCTCCCTTCTAGGCTTTGAGGGATGTGGGGATATCTCTCTCCTACATCATCATGATGCATACTTTCTCCTTTACTAGCCATACACAGCATGCCAGTGTTTTGGCTGATGGCTGACAAAAGGTTCAGATGCCACTGCATTATATTCATGATTGCATCAGTCAAAGCCATGCTAGTCTGCCAGTGTTCTAAATTCCTCACAGACTTCCTCAGGTGAGGATCATGGTCCTGCAGGCCGCATCACCGTCTTAGCAACAGCTCAGATCACCCTAGTGTAGAGCTGTTTGCCTCATGCCTTTCCACCCTTTACACTGGAATGACCTTAACTACAGGCAAGACTGAATGCCCCACTACAGGTCGAATGTCCAGAAAAATATTGTTTCTCACCAGCAGAGACAGCTTTCCCAGAAACCTCACACTACCTCTCCTACCATTTTTTTTCTAGAAGGCTGCCAGCTCATAGCAGGGCTTTGAGCATAGACACAGGAGTGGATGGCTCTAACTTCTGCTGACACCCCCTCAGCACATGATAAGCACATGGGCTCATCTTTCTTAGTCATCCATTCCATCCATATAATAACATCCATGTTATTATTATGAAAAGACATGATTTCACTTCAGGCATTCCTTTTTTTCTTTTGCTTTATAGTCATGTTGCGAATTGTAACCTTGGATCAGAACTTTATTGCCAGCAACGAAAAAGTAAGTCAATAGTGGAGAAACCTTAATAAAACTGCAAATGCTATGGGCTGCCTCCATGGCTTCTGGATAACTGCTTGATCCAGCTAGGTGATCCATCTGTGAACAGCTAGTCCCACGGTAGCTTTTGGTGCCTACAGAGTTGGTCACCACCTGCAACACAGGAGCTGCTCATGATATTGGGTCACAGGCAGTCCCTGGGAATTACTTAGGGAAGACTCATGGATGGTTGGGGGATGAAAAATGTCAGGGAGATATATGGTAACTTACCCAAAATCATTTCACTGATAACTCTTATTTCCTCCCCACAGCACCATATGGTGGAACTGAAGGTAAAGCACCTACTTTATTGAAAGTGATTGCTTCTCACCTTCAGGAAGACACAGGTTTGGAGATGATGGTGGGGAAATATGAATGCAGAAAGCCATTTACCTCAGAATGAATGGGAATAGTCCTCAACTTCTTGCCCATCCTTTCTTTAGTATCCACACTTTGTCAGTGCAGTGTCATGACACCAGTCACAGTGGGGTTCCTGCAGTAAATTATAGGTTTCACTGAAAACCAGTCCAACAAACTTTTCTAGAGTGGTCACAGGACTTTTAGTCCCTCTAGCCTGTGAACTGAAGATTTGTGAAAATATTGAAGTTTCTTTAAGGAGATTTTTATATTTAGAATACAGAAAATAAAAGTTTGACTAGTTAGTGCTGTGGCTACGCAGATTGAGAAATTTCCTAAAGCAACTTTCAGGATACTGTTCTTAAACTCTGCTAATTTAGGTTCAATATTGTAGGTAAAACACAGTCTGCAATCACCTGAACCAAGGAAAGACACCTGAAAGCTGTGGGGAGTTTGTAATAAAGCACACAGACGGGTCAAATTTCCAACAAGCAATTGGCAGTAGCTAATGCGCATTTACATGCCATACCCACCAAGCAACCAATACATAAACACGTTTTCTGAGACACCTCTGCAATGCTTTATGCCAGTTTAGACAAATGCAGTACTCTGATTCCACTCCACCCTTTTAAACAACTTTTCCCTCTTGCTCTGTATGTTGATGAAGCACCCATCGCTAACTCTGTCCTGGCTGGGCAGTATGACTGAAGCCAGAGTTCTGCATCTTGCCCTCCCAAGAACCAACAGTGGGAGAACACTGTCCATCATGGACTGTGTCAGTCAACAAAGCCTCCAAATGCTCTCGTATCCCAGGTCTCTACATCCTCCTTTCTATACTGGGCCTCATGATCCCCTGCATGAAGTCCTGGAGTCATTTCTCCGGACTTCCCTGGGTATTCAAGAGGTCAGACTCCCCAGTAATCACTCCGAAGTAGCTCATGCTTTAAGCAGCATGTGTTGTTGGGATTGATCCTTTCCACAGTGACCTGGAGCCTGTGCTAGTTCAGATGACCACAGAAGTCTCTAAGAGGGACCACATCTATCTCTTAGTGAGACAGGCAGGCAATAAACCACAGCTTTGCAGCAGTCAGTAAGATGGCTGTGCCACCAGAGAGCAATAATATGGTAGATTGCCATTGTCAATGAGACAGGGAGAAAAGCCTTGTTGTCTTTGAGTATGGACTCACCTGAGCACTATAGCTGTGTCAGGGACCTGGGCTCTCAGAACAAGAGGATATGTACTCAGACCATGCTGTGATAGCCTGGACATCCTGCAAAAGAGTCTCATTTTGCACAGAGAAATAACTACTCTCTCTACAACTGTCTATGCAGGACCCCAGAGGGAACCAAATTGCACAGTGGTTGAATGTTACACCTGCAGGAGGCATTGTGGATCTGTCCTTCCCTCTGGCTGCAGAAGCACCAGCTGGAGAGTACACCATCAAAACACCTGATCGCACATATACCTTCAGAGTAGAGGAGTATGGTAAGAGTCTTTGGGAGCTGATTGCAGCAGAGAAAAACTTATCACTTCCAGCTCCCTCCCTTACACAGAGTTGGAAGGGCCATGCAATTGTGAACAGCTGTGTGAGTTGTGCTAGCATCTGAGATGTCCAGCTGCCTGTCAGTATGTATAATCATTGACTTTCACTCTGGCCCACTGGCTTTCTCCTTCCCCATGGCCTGAGGATGGACTGAGGCACCATCCCAAAACTGAACTCTGGGGAGCAGACTAAGGCTGTTTGCTTGCACCACGTTCTCTTTGACTGGGCTGCTCAGGGAATGAAAGGAGAGATTACTTTTCTGTGAACAACCATTTTGGGACGATTGGAACAAATGAGCTCTCTCTGTTCTTAGTGAATTATAATTCTCTTGCTTTTGTACAGTGCTGCCCAAATTCAGTGTCTCCATCCAGATGCCTCAGGTGGTCACCATCTTGGAGGAGAACTTCTGTCTCCGTGTCTGTGGCATGTAAGCTGACTTACTGTGGCAGAAAATGTGTTCTTACCTGTTTGGAAACTGCACAGCTATGAATATTTGATCTCAAAACGGTCTCCACTAACCCTACACCCACCTCAAAGTCTGGTACCCTGGCATACTTTGCTAAGGAAGTCTCCTCTACTCTCAGCTTTCTCCGTATTCTGTTTCCAAACTCCTCTTTGCTGTGTTTGCCAGGTACACGTATGGGAAACCAGTCCAAGGTAGTGTGAAGGTTGTGGTGTGCCGTCAACATATCCGCTATAATCAGAAGTCTTCCAAAGCCAAGCACAGTATTTGTAAGAATTACACTGGTGAGGTGAGCACATGGGACACCCACTCCACTTGAGAAAGAGAGGAATAGGGGCAAATAGGGAAGAATACTAAAGGAAGGAGTGGTACAGACATCATCTATTGAAGCAGCACACTCTTTGCTTGGGGATGAATGACTGATAGGTCCTTAACTCCCCAGTGCTGCAATCTTAGCCCCTCTCAGTGATTTCTCTGACTGTGCTTAGATGCCCTCAAAGGAAGAAGCATCAGTAAGCAAGCTAACTATTACAGATTTGCCTGCAAAACAGGTATTGGAACTGGGCAATAAAAAATACAAACACTGTCCACACTGATTCACTTCCACTGGATGCCTTTTAGCACCACCTTTTAATCTGTTGTAAACACCTATATGCTGTTTTTCAGAAACAGATGTTTTGAAGATACAGAAATTACCTCTTGCATCTAAGCACACAATTTCAGTTCAGTACATTTTACTCATTCATTACCTTACTCATTCATTGCTAGAGTTGAATCAATGCATCTATGTATGTTTACATATTTTAAAATAACCCAGCACATATTTCAAAGACAATTCCTGCCCTAGCAGAAGAAATCATGTTGTCAGGGAGAAATGACAACTCATTGCTACTGGCAGATGAGTGTGTGAAGATGAGACACATGCAAAACAGCATCTCCTATTAGTGACTGCTCCACAGAAAAGAATTACAGTCCATGCCAGTATGGGAGTTGCTCCTTTAAATCAAGAGTCTTAATCTTACGTTTTTAGACTTCTGGGCCTTGGGTTTGATCTACACTGCAGAAAGGATGAATGCATTCATGATTGTTTAACAGATACTATTTCACATTCCCAGACAAACAAGGATGGCTGCTTTGCCACTGAGGTGAATATTAAGGTCTATCACAAGAAGCGTGGTGACAGATATGATTTCAACCTGGAAGCTGTGGCTTTTCTGAAAGAAAGTGGAACAGGTAGTTAAAACTGATCCTATACTTCATGGAAAAGATTGTACTTTACACTCATACAGCATGCTTGTCTTTGGGTTTTCATCTCTAAGATTCCTTATGGATCTTTATGTCTTCCTGTCACATCACTGGAGCTTTCTGCGCTGACTCTCAAAGGGTCAAGTGTACAGAGGATTGTGTCTTCCCTGGGCGCACCATGGCAGCATGGATGTTCTTGTGTACCATACCACCCAGGTGTGACTCACATAGGACATGTGAGTTCTCCCAGTTGCAGGATGGGCTTTATGAGTATGCCTGCTCCTCCACAAGCTGTTGTGGCTAGTACAACTCTAGCAGCCACCTTGGTTTGGCAGAGATAGGCAAGAGCTGCTTTTTCTCACCTTCTCATCAGAGTAGCAATGTGCACAGAGGTGGGCCAGGCCATCTTCTTTTGTTCTTAAACCATACTTTATAAAAGTTCATTGGAATGAGGAGCAACCAGTGATAACCAAGGTCCTGACAGTGTACTGTTAATAGCTCCTTGACAGATTTATCTCCATATTTCAGAGAGAAAGATGATCCTACTTGTTCAGAGCTACTGTTAAATATCCCATCCTGTAAGGATTCCTCTCTTATTAAATTTTACAGACCCTTCCTTACAAGAAAATGCTTTACAGGCCCTTGTTGAAAGCGGTGATACACATTCACTTAGAAAACAACCGCAGTGGTTTCAGGTGGGCACCATATGACAAGACAACAGGCTGTAAACTAACATGGTGGAGGCAAGGAAAACTGTTTCATTCTAGTCACTCTGCTGTGAGAATGGGAGGAGAGTGGAAGCGGACAATTATGACTAGGATCATCTCAAACAAAGTCAGAAAGAGCATTTGAGACCTGTCTGGCAGAGACCTCCCAGTAGACTGCTGTCATGCTGTCTGACTGCAGAGGAGGCACTACTGCCAACTGTGTGTTAAATGACTGGTGAAGTTACATGTGATATAAGTGATAGTCCATCTGTTCCCTCAGTCCATCCAATCTTGCTGCCTTTGCTCAGATGTGATACTTACCTCCTGTCTTTGCTAGGGGTGGAGTTCAACACCACTGAAAATTGCAAGGTCACTTTTGATATCACAACTCTCCAGTTCTGGGGGACAAGCTACTACTATCAGCAAGGAGCTCCCTACTTTGGAAATGTAAGTGAACAAAGCAGAAAAATGGAAAGGCCACCAGCTGGGCCTAAGGGGATGGTGGGAGCAGAAGTACTGAGGGGTCCCCTTGTTCTGAGCTGCCCAAAGCTGCTAGCACAGTCCTTTGTCCTAGTTTTTCCTTTGACATCTCTACCATGAGGTAATCCAAACGTGTGACCACAGGATAGACACATGGATTTTCCAGATGAGATAGATGGCTGCTGCATAAATGGGGAAGGGTTAGAGGAGTTAGAGTTCACACTGAGAGTCCCTTTGCAGAGAGGGGAACTGAAACTTGTACTGGGAGGTTGATTTTCAATCCTGAGGCCTCCAATTCTCTGACAGTTGTCTGCATCATTACAGCTGGAACTCAAAAGTGCCAATGGGACACACCTGAAGAACAAGGAGGTGTTTCTTACAGTGTCCTATGGTAGCAAGAAGCAGACCAAGACCTACTTCACAGATGACACTGGGATGGCCTCTTTTATCCTAGATACATCAGCATGGGACAACAGCAGTAAAGTTCTACTACAGGTTAAGCCAAGTACTTACATTGGATTTGGCTAGCCCTAAGCGATGCATCCCTCAGACCTATAGTCGATATATCATTGTCCTAGTATAGCCAGGGAGATGGAGACACAGAGAAGTGGAATGACAGATCTAGGGGAAGATGAATAGCCCATAGCAGAGCCTGTGTTCTGGCCCCCAGTGCCATACACAAGCCCTGAGCAGTAAGGAGACATGATGAGAGCTGGGGCACTGGACAAAGACTCCATGAAGTTGTGACTGAGTTCTACCTACATAGCACTTCTATCTGAGATCTCTCATAGCATAAGAGTTAGGAGAGACCTGGAATATAAGAGACAGAAAACTTAGGAGATGAAGGAAGGCTAGTAAGGAATCTGGAGTAGAGTAGGTAACCAGGACATAAGGAGCTGAATGGGGATCCATCAACAGGAAAAAATTTGCATCTGTTTTCCCATAAACAAGGAAGGCTCTTGTGTCTGGTTGTAGGGGTAGGTTTTGAATAACTGTCCTATCTAAATTTCAAGATCAAGGCACTTCAAGTCAAGCCCTGTCTATCAGAGTGCATATGGTATGTTAGAATATGGATCTTGACCTTGTTGGAGGTTCATAGGATTTTAATATCATAGTCTCAGTGCAGATGAGCAAGGCTATTGATCTTCAGTTTTCCCCTCCCACCTCTACCCTATGTATCAGGAAAAGTACTGAAAGAAATGCAGTGTGCAAGTGGAATAACACTGAACAGTGAAATACATTATTAGGGCAGATCCGTATTGATACTTTCCCCACAAGTACCATGCAGAAGCAAAATGTTCAGTGGTTTGATTCAGGGACAAATAAGCCTCTCTATATAGTCGATCTGGCTTCCTCCTGGGGTTGCAGGAGCATTGCAGAAATTCAGGCTCTAGCCCAAGCCCTAGTAGTATGCAGCTCACTGCCTCCTGTTTAGATGCTAGGTTTGTCCCAGGATGTGGTGGAGTAGCCAATGCCAAGCTTCACAGACACTTAGACTGAACCTGTCTTAGGTGGAAATAGACACCTTAATCTGGGAGAGTTCAGAACCTACCAGCAGACAGTCTTGGTTTTGGCATGGGGAGAACTGTACGAAATCTTCAGACACCAAGCCATCTTTTCTGTGCCACAGGCAAAGAGCCAGCCGGAGGACTTAAGTGATCGAAATGTGAGGGTGTCATATGGCACTGCATCCCTCACACTGAGGGCCTTCTACTCTTCCAGCCGCAGCTCTGTGAGGATCCAGCCAGTGCAGGCAATGCTGCCCTGTGGGGATATGCAGCAAGTCACTGTGCACTACTGCATCCTAGCCACAGAGCTGGGGGATGGAGCTGCCAGAGCAGAATTCTACAGCCTGGTGAGTACACGGCAGTGCTGGCAGCAAGGTCGGCTTTGTGATGTGTCTGTATCAGCACAGGGCCTTTTGCTGGCCCAGAGATGTGGAACAGAGGCGCTACCAACCCTTACTCTGTTCATTACCCTTTAGGTTTTGGCCAGAGGGTCGCTTGTGCATCATGGCCAAACAACAGTGCTTCTTGATCCATCATTAGGTAAGAACATGTAAATACCAGGAACAGATTAAGGACCCAACAGGAAAGCCTTTCCAGCCTAAATGGGGAAGGAGATAAAAGAGATGTGAGAACAACAAGAAACAACAGATCAGGCACCGAAAAAAAAATTAAGAGGAAATGGCAAATATGCTATCTCTCTTCTGTTTTTTTTTAATTTCCCCCCTTCTTTTTTTTTCTGATCATACAATGAAATTGTCAGAGTTTATCTGCCAATCAAGAATTAACAGAGAAACTTGGAAATTTCTTTTCCAAGTGCACACTGTTGCCAAGTTCCTTCATGATGTGAGGTAACTGCTACAAAATGACACTAACCTACACCTTGGTCTAGCTGTGGCCTCCCCAGAAGCCAAGCAGAATTATTTTTAATCCAAGCAACTGTACAGAAATATTATAGACGATGAATATGTTGCTGCTGTAATCCTTGGAGACAGGCTTTCTTGCCTCTTCCTATATTTGTTCTATCTCTCCTTCTTCCTTCAGAACAGTATAGTGGGGTTTTCAATATCACTCTGCCCATTGACCGCATCTCACCTATGGCTACCCTCTTTGTTTACACTGCCTTCCCTGATGGACAAGTGGCAGCTGACACCTTCAGTCTGAAAGTCTCCAAGTGCTTCAGGAACCATGTAAGTAGTACACAAAACATAAGGTGGGCAGGTAGGCTGGAGAGCAGCTAATTAACTGCAAACTGTCAATAGATGTCCAGCAGAACCCAGTAGCCACAGCCTTCCCCTTTCCTGTCAATATCTTCAGTCCCTCTTTCTTCTGCTGTTTCAGGTAAAGCTTGGCTTCTCGGACACAGTGGCTCTCCCAGGATCATCTGTCCTTCTCCATTTGCAGGCTGCACCAGGATCCCTATGCAGTATTCGTGCTGTAGACCAGAGCGTCCTTCTCCTGAGGCCAGCAGCTGAGCTATCCAAGGATAGTGTGAGTCTCTTTAGGGCTGAGCCTTGCTAATAATGGAGAGATGCCTTTTGAATATCTTGTTGCAGGCATTGGTTAATAAGCCACAGTGGATATGACAAGTACTTGATTGGGGATAGAACATGGCTTAATGAGAAAAAAATTAAGGCCAACATCAAACATCAGTCAAAATATCCATTCTCTACAGGGGGATCTAATAGAATAACTCATTGTCATCCCCAAGTACAGCTTGAAGTCACATTCTTGTTAAACTTTGGGTGCTCTGCCACAGTGGCAACCAGATGGCAAGAGACTTCCATCTCCTCACCCAATTCATGACAGTGCTCTGAAAAAAAAGTTATGTTAAAAAAAAAAACAAAACCCAATATGTCATAGGGTCCATGTCTTTGTTCACCCTCACATGAACCAGAGAGCCTGTCCATTCAGAGACTGGACTCTAAGAGGTGTCTTGGCACTGGAAGGCTACCATTTATCATCTAGACCTGGGTTGCATTGGGTCTAAGGACCCTTGGATTGCCTCTTGACACTGTCTTGGTGGATCCACAATATGCCTTCACTCAGATGAGAAGTTATCTAATGACCCTTACAGGGGAGGTGTCCTCACTATATGCATTGAGATCACATGAGCTAGAAGTGTCCACACATATGCAGCCATACCCCAGAAGGATTCATGGTCATCTCTGGTGCTATGCATCTAAAACTTGTGGAGGCTCTCCATGAAGCTCAGAAATCTTTGGGGTTGGGCTTTTGTGGCAGGCAGGATCTGAGTTTTGTGGTCACAGAAAATCTCTGGATAGAAATTAAAAACTTCCCACTTGTCACACTGACCTATACTCTTTTCATTCTCTATCTTCAGGTGTACAATATGTTCAGCTATTCTCAGGAGCATCCCAGCACCCTTACAGACTATTACAGTGACTACTGCACTATCCACAAGAGCCCGGGAGTCATTGTTTCCTCTCAGACCACCCTTCCACCAGGAACAATGTCACCGTTCATGTACAACAGATACTTTTATGCGGTGTCCCAACCGGATGTCTATGAACTTATGAAGGTAAATCTAATTTCCAGAAAACCTGAAATATCAGATCTGAGCCCCTTTGTAAACCAGGTCAGCATGGGGTAGTTTCACAGACTGTCTTTTTCTGTAAAAGCTGGCAACTTCAGGTTTTGAATTTGACAAGTGTCTGAACTTGCCAAGATTCTGAACTAAGAGATCTCCATGTTCCCAGGTTGATAAATTCCCATTACTCAACCAGATTCCTAGAACGCAGCTCCCCATTTATTCTAAGCTCAAAACCCTTAGACTTTATATGTATGGTAAGAAGAGAGAAGCGTCAGCCTGAATCAGAGAAATATGGAGGTTGGACAAGCAAAGTACCTGAAAGAAAAGGATGGGCCGGGGAAAGGAGGGAAAGAAAAGTTGAAGTGAATAGCAGGTGAAAAATGAGAACAAGTCTGTGTCAGGGTGAGCAGAAAACTGCGGTGCCAAAATAATGACTTTGTATGTGGGCATGCACATGTGAATGGTCATTCCCACAGTCTTGGCTGGGAAGAGCCTCCTTTGGCATGAGGAGTCAGGAACAGGCTTTGGGAGCAGGGTGATTCTTCATTCTCTCCCAGTATAAATTCACAGGTCAGGCTGAGGTGCAACAACACAGGGTGGCTGATATGCTGGGAGGTGGAGGCAGAGACAGACCCTCAGATAGACAACCTCCTTCACTGATATCTACCTTCTTTTCTTCCCCTTCTTCCCTCCAGAATTCAGGTTTAACATTTTTAACCAGCCTTAAAATCAAGTCTCCAATTGAGTGCCGCTCCCAAACCACTTTCTACTATGACTACATGTGTACATCTCAATTTATCCTGTTTCTTTGGAAATCACGGGTAACATATAGGCTGCACAAGGGCAGCTGAACGTGCAGTGTGATGAGGAACTGGGGATGGCTCCCAGAGATGAGTGGGAGGTTGAACAGGACATGTGCACCACAGGAAATGGGGGGAAGGATTCTGACATGTGTGGGTGGCCAATGCATTGGAGGGGTAGAGAGGTGGCTGCATAGGAAAAACCTGCTTAGAAGCTTCTGCTGACAGGCAGGCAGATAGTCAAGAGGGAAAATGAAGCAGATGTCTTGGGTAGGATCATGTTACAGACTAGGAAAGGTCTTCCTGAAAACTAGAGAATGAGCCAAGATTTGTGCTGGGCAATATCTAGGCCTTTCTACAAGAGGCTGAGAGCAAAAGTGAAATCAGGTAGAGTTCCTCATTGGAGAGCACACACATACTGGAATCCTCGTGGTCTCCTGAATTGTCTCGTGGAAGACAATAGCAAAGTAGGTTGAGGGCATCTTGGAAAGGACAAGGAGTATCAGAGTGGGGGTGGGAGGGGAAGAACTGAGCTTTTCCCAGCTGAATTCTATCCTGAATTCACAGTTGTTCTGCCTTTGAATGAATGCTTGTATTCCCAATAGCTTATGATGAGCTGGCAGACTTGGACAACTTGGACCCAGAAGCAGATGCTGCTGTTGAACGTGCTGAGTCAGAGCATATTGAGCTGGGTAGAAAAGCAGGGCCAGTACGTACCTGGTTTCCAGAGACATTCATCTGGACTCTGGTTCCAATCAAGTGAGTAATTATGGACTGTAGCCCTACATGGATCCAGACCTCCTACCAGCCATAACAGAGAGGGAATGGACAGGAGCAGAGTCAGCCTGTTGTGCCCACAAAGAAAGGGGAGGTGTGAAAAAGTGGATAAGAACAATGGAGGTGTGGTTCCATTCCTGACCATGCCTGAGATTTTCCAAATGATCCTGGGGCAGTTAAAAATCATAGGGTTCTATATGATGGAGGTGGCCTCCAAAGGTCTGTAGTTCAACACCAAGTGTAAGGCAGGTCCAGTTAAATCAGGTTGTAGTCAATTTCTCTGTATCTCCAAGGATGGAGATTCCACAAACTACCTGGGCACCTGTTCTAGTGTTTGACCATCCTCATGGAATTTTTATTTTTCTTATATCAAGTCAGAATTTCCCATGTTCCAACTTGTGTCTGTTACCTTTCATCCTATCTATATATACCTGAGAAGAGACTGGTTCCATTGTCTCTACATCTTCCCAACTGGTAGCTTTAGAAAGCAGAAAGATCTCCCCCTAGCCTTTCCCTCTTAAGTTTGAAAACTCCAGTTCTTTCAGACATTACTTATACATCAAATGCACCAGCCCTCTGACCATCTTGGTGGTTCTCCATAGGATGCATTTGAGTATGTCAGAATCTTATACTGTAGCATAAAAAAGCACAGAACTCTGGGTGTGGTCCCACAAAGGAGGAATACAGGGGAAAAAATAACTTTCCTCAACCCAGTGGCTGCAGTCTTAACACCTTCCAGCAGTAGATGGCCTTCCTTGCTGTAAGGGCACATGAGATGTCTCATGCAACTTGTTATCCACCAGGACCCTCACCTCCTTTTCTGCAAAGCTGCTTACTAGCCAGTAACTGCCCAATTCGTATTGTTGCATGGTATTATTCCATCCTAGATACAGAATTTAGTTATTTTCAAGCCCATTTTTCCAACTTGTCAAGGTTCCTCTTAATAGAAACCTTTCCCTCCAGCATATCAGGAACCCCTCTGCTAATGTATAGCAACATTATGCTCATCTTGGTGAGGATCTCTTCTCTCCTATTATCCAGACCATCAATAAAGCCATTAAGAAGTACGGGCCTTAGTATCAGTCCCTGAGGGATTCCATGAGTAAACAGACACCAATTGTACTTTGTGTCACCAATAACCATCCTTTGTACCCAATGGTCCAGCAAATTTTCTGCTCACCTTTTCATCCACTTGTTCAGTCCACACTAATGTGTCTACAAGAATACTATGGGAGACTCTGTTGAAGGCCTTGCTAAAGTCAAGTTATGCAACACCCACTATTCTCCCCTTATTCACACAACTCAGCTTTCTCAATTCTCTCACGTGCCAATGTTCTCCATCTGTAAAACAGGATCTATACCACTCCATCTCCTTTGGATATATTATGCCCGTTTCAGAGCAGGGACAGTCTGCCAGTTTGTGTATGCAGATCTGTAAGTGACACTCAATCATGATGAATGCTGAACTGTGACTGGGGGTTTAGGTGGTATTTTGGTGAAATTGTCACACAGTACTCCTGGCACAGGGAGAGTGTACAACAGAGAATCATAGAATGCCTTGGGTTGGAAGGGACCTCTAAAGGTCATCTAGTCCAATCCCACTGCAGTAAGCAGGGACATCCTCAAATAGATCAGGTTGCTCAGAGCATCATCAAGCTTGACCTTGAATATCTCCAGGGATGGGGCCTCCACCACCTCCCTGGACAACCTGTTCCAGTGTTCCACCACCCTCATAGTAAAGAACTTGTTTCTAACATCCAACCTAAATCTACCCTGACCTAGTTTAAAACCATTGCCTCTTGTCCTATCACTACATACCCTTGTGACCAGTCCCTCTCCAGCTTTCTTGTAGGGGTAATGGAAGGCCACTGTAAGATCTTCTCAGAGTCTTCTCTTCTCCAGGCTGAATAATCCCAACTCCCTCAGCCTGTCCTCATAGGAGAAGTGTTCCAGCTCTCTGATCAGATCTGTGGCCCTCCTCTGGATCCACTTCATCAGGTCCATGTCCCTCCTGTGATGAGGGCTCCAGAGCTGGGCATAGTACTCCAGGTGAGGTCTCACCAGAGCAGAGTGGCAGAATCACCTCTATCATGGACCCTTGGGAGCCATGTGGGCCCATACAAAACAAGGATTTGATGTGCAACTCTTTCCAGAAGAAAATTCTGGGTTGCATTTGCCTCTCAGTCTTTCCTTGCCCACCTATTTGCTATCCTTCCCGTGCCTCTGTCCTACTTCCTAGGAATTCCCACACCTTCACACACACTTCCAGTTCATAGTCCTGCATTTAACTTCGCACATGAAAAATTTACAGGGGTGGAGACAACCTCTTTCACTCTGTTTTCTCCTCAGTGACTCAGGGACCACTGAGCTAGCTGTCACAGTACCCGACAGTATCACAGACTGGAGAGCCATGACCTTCTGCACCTCAGAGAGCCATGGGTTGGGCATCTCAGAGACCATCAGCCTGCGGAGCTTCAAGCCCTTCTTTGTGGAACCCACCTTGCCCTACTCTGTCTTCCGGGGAGAGTCATTTCCCCTGAAAGTCAAAGTCTTCAGCTACCTGAAGCAATGCATGGCAGTGAGTGGCTCCTTCCAGGATGGTTTTCAAGCAGGGGGATGTGGGATAATAGTACTTTACTGATAGAGACCCAGACAAGGGGCTGCCTCCTTGGTTGAACGACACCAAGGAAGCTCTTCACAAAGCTCCATGCAGAGCCAGCTCTATCCAGCTTATTCCTCCCCATAAGCTCAATGTGACAGGACTGAGATATTCATAGGCTATTGGTGTCCCACAGATGTTGCAACAGGGCCATCATCATACTCACCCTGGGCTTCTGGGCTTGACTGGTATTTGGGAAAACACAGCAGCAGCTCTGTAACCCAAACTCCCTTTTGTTTCATCCCTAGCTCCAGCTTAGCCTAATGGACTCCAGGGATTTTGAATTTGTGCATGCAAATGTCAGGTTCACTTTTTGTCTGTGTCCTGATTCAGCAAAATCATTTTCCTGGGATGTGAAGGCTACAAAATTAGGTAAGGGGACAAGGGAGGGGCAGGAGTCGGAGGCATTGGCAGAGCTGCTTGAGGAAGACAGAACTGGGCTGGAAGGAAGAATGGCCTATAATGCGAAGCATGAGCCAACAGCCTTAGGCTGAACAAACTAAAATGTAAGCATGGATGTTCCAACTGTCCTCTTGATGTTTTCTTCTTTAGGGAAGGTGAATTTCACTGTCACTGCTGAGGTGATGGAGCAGGAAGATGTCTGCACTGAGAGTACAGCTGTTGTGCCAGAGTCCGGAGGGAAGGACACAGTGATTAAAAACTTGCTGGTGAAGGTCAGAGTATGCCTCAGGGTCCTGGTGAGGCCAGAACTGGGTCAGGCTCAAAATGGGCTCGTGGGTGGCTCTGGAAAAGGAGAGTCAGCTGGGCAGGTAGGCACATTTCTGAGGGGTCTGGTCAAGGAGCAATCATAAGAGGATGTTGTATTGTGGCATGAGCTGAGCACTCCACTCAATGGTCCAGAGACATTAGAACTGTTTGCTAGTAGGCCAATGGGAGCAAAGGCCATGTAACAGCTTAGAAAACTGCTTCCCAGTGGTGCTTCACTGTCAGCACACATATCCCTGCTGTCTGTGTGAGGCCCTTTGAATGGTCCATCAGGACAGAAAAGGTGCTTGCAGGAAGGTGAGGTGCTGCATGTCTGCTACCTCATTTTACTGCTCCCTTTTCTGAGCTGAACAACTTTTCCCCACCAGGCAGAAGGGCTGCTGGAGGAAAAGACGCACACCTCACTCCTGTGCCTTCAAGGTAGGTGCAGGTACCCCAGAGACGGGGACTGTCTTACTACTAGAGCTGTACATGCACACAGAGCAAGGAGACCAAAGAGAAGCTGTGCAGTGTGTGAACAACTCTAGCACTACCTAGGATAGGTGCATGGGGAGGGGAAAGTCAGGGATTCTGGAGCTTTTAAGAGGAGGCAAAGACATTCAGCTCTACGAAGTACTACAAGCTCCTGGCAGCACCAAGCCACTGCCTAGCCACATCACAGTCACTCATTAGTGGATGGCCTGACCTCTGTGTCATCCCCTCTTTTGAATGCTGATTTCACCAACTGATGAGGTGATCCCATCCTTGTTTACACCATCTCCTGGGGATGTCTGTGGGTCTGCCGTCTGCCTCCTGCCTGTTGTTATTCTGATGCTCTTGTCATTTG
Source organism: Todiramphus chloris collaris (assembly GCA_025345505.1). Lineage (NCBI taxonomy): Eukaryota > Metazoa > Chordata > Aves > Coraciiformes > Alcedinidae > Todiramphus > Todiramphus chloris. The sequence continues at coordinate 1,291,964 of JANVCC010000044.1, forward strand.
CAGGAACTTCAGCTTCAGAGACAATCACTTTCACTATGCCAAAGAACACAGTCCTTGGGTCAGAGAGAGCCCAGATCTCTTTCTTAGGTGAGATTTAGGGGGTGTCTTGGAAAGTAAGATTTTTCCCCACAGGAGACTGTTCTTCTGGCGCCACCAGGCCTGCAAACAGAATAACAAGAGGGAATTTGTACAGTGAGATGTGATACTGTGCCCCATGTCTTCCAGAGAAGCATATCATCTCTTACAGAAGTGACACAAGGCCAGAAGGATGTATAATTTCACCCAGCCAAGGGAAAGACAGACAAGTACCATATCCCTGTTCCTACAGGACTCTATAGATATTAAAGTCACCCTAGTGTGAGCAGAGGTGAACTGAGACCAGTCTTAGCAGGTTATCTCTAGAAGTGGTGAAATGATAATTTTTTTTCATGCAAGAATATGTAAAGCTGTGGTTCTGTCCTACAGGTGACATTCTGGGAACAGCACTGAACAACATAGATGAGCTCCTCCAGATGTCCAGTGGCTGTGGTGAGCAGAATATGGTCCATTTTGCCCCCAATGTCTTTATCACACGATACCTTGAAGAAACAGGACAACTGACTCCAGAAATCAAGCAGAAGGCAGTGGTCTATCTGGAAAGTGGTGAGTGAATTTCTGCTCATGCTGGATTATGATGCTGGTGATCTCAGCAGAGGCTAGGTGCTGAAGAGGATTTGTGCAGCATCACCTGCCCTACACCATGCGAATTATAGCAGTGTAAACCATGCTGCTTTTGTCCAAGGGGTACATGGCACCTCTGTGAAAGCTCTTTGCTGAATCCCTCAGAGACAATGCTCTTTATAATGATCAGCAGGATTGGTGGGACAGGTTGTCACCTTGAGAACACAACAGACAGAGAGCATCTTCACTATCCCCAGCCTCTTCCCACAGGCTATCAGCAGCAACTCCTGTACAAGCACACAGATGGTTCATACAGTGCCTTTGGGGAAGGAAGTGAACCAGGGAACACATGGTAAGCAGAGATATCCAGACACAGTTGAAGAACAACAGCTTCACCTAGTCAGGATCAGGCTGGCTTGTGGTGAAACTGAACCCTGGCTTTAAATCGTACAAGTGCACCCTGTTGGAATTGGCAGAGCTCTGGGGGAAGCACTGAAATGTTTGTGATTGTTTTCTCTCTTGCTGCACATGAATCTGAGCTCAAGCTTCTAGACCATCTAACTCGTGCATTGCTTCCAATTCTCCATCTGCACAGAGGCTCTGGCCTGGGATCATAGAATCACAGAATGGTAGGGGTTAGAAGGAACCTCTGGAGATTATTTAGTCCAACCCCCCGCTGAAGCAAGATGAAATAGTGTCAGATCAGACTCCTGTCTCCTGGAGATAGGCATCAGTGACTGGTTTAATTTGATTATCTTCTCTTTTCCTTGTCTCTAGGCTTACTGCCCTTGTCTTGAAGACCTTCAGCCAAGCCCGAGACTTCATCCACATAGATGAGCAGAATATAAAGGATGCTGCCAATGCCTTGATTAAAAGTCAGACTCCATCTGGCTGCTTCAAGAGTGTGGGAAAGCTCTTCAACAATGGTCTGATGGTATGATATGTCCTGGCTTATCATTGTGTACCTCAAATCTCCTTCACTTTCTGGCCCAATTTGCATGCCAAAAACAAATGAACCCTGCTGCAGGAGGGAGGCTCCGATATGCCCAAGGTCACCCTTGAGTGAGTTGTACTTAGTCATGGTGGCATTTTTTAAAGTTATGAATGACGGAGGTTTTCATTTGATGATATGTACATGGGAACTTGAATGTTATCTTCACCTGGATCCATCTCAAGAGATAACATATGCCTTAAAAAAAAAAAGTTTTCAAGCTCTGTGTTACTCCCTTATTAAACTGTTTGAGCTTCCTTTTCCCTTACTGAGCATCTTTTCTTCAGTCTGAGCATAGATTGAACTGACTCTCCCTGTACAGAGTCAGAAAGGGAGTGAATGGAGATGGATGGCAGTCACCTTGAGATTCACTTTCAGGGATGTGCCCTGACCACTCAGAAACAGAGCACTTGTGCCTGCACAGACACACACAGAATACCACCAAAGTGGAGCCAGCAGCACTTCATTGGTCAGGATCTCAGATACTTAATCCCCCAAGTGAAGAGAATGGTGGCACCTTTCACTTCCCCTTGCAAAAGATACATTTTCTTCTGCTCCTCCATACCCTTGCCACTGTCCTGGACCTCAAGTGAGGTACCATCTTTCAGTGGGATTGTGGGAACATCACTTTACCCTGTCACAGAAATCTGCTACTGAAAGTCTTTTGCATGAGAGGGGAAAGAAGAATGTGTTTAGTAGTGGGAGGGAACCAGATACCCAGAGGAGCTTTGGTCACTATTTCTGAGAAGTGCTCTGATAAGAGTAGATACCAGCCCTGGCACTTGCTTAGCAGAAGAAACAGGACTAGCACTGTTTCCTGTGCTGGCATTGTGGCTTGCATGGGGAGAAGAAAGCATGGGAGAACTTCTCCTGCTCCCTTCTCACAGCATCTCTCTTCTCTGTTTTGCGGCAGCTCCAGGGTGCAGTGGAGGAAGGACTGGGACTGAGCTCTGTGATCATCACAGCTCTCATACACTCAGGGATGCCATCCTCCGTGAGTATCAGCAACAGGGCCAGGCTGCATGTGCAGGCACTGCACTGGCACTCAGCCTTTGTGCACCTAACGCTACATTACCAGTTTTCTCCCCATGTGTCCTGCCCCTGTTTCCACCCTCCTTTGCACACATCAAGGCTGCATTTCCTCTCCATACAGTCTGCCAGCCACAGGTATGCTTTCAACTGTATCCTAGGACCCAGTTGTGTGGAAAGCTCTGAAATGTATAAAGGACCTGGTCAATGCTGATACTGGCAGTTCCAACCTCTACAGCCTGGCACTAGCTGCAAATGCCTTTACAGTAGCAGGGGATAAGGCCCTCAGGCAGAAAATCCTCAAAAGATTGGATAAGGCCGCCATAATATCAGGTACCAAAGACCGTGGGGCAGGAGAAAGGGACATTGGCAGAATTTTGTGGAGATCCCAGGGATGAATGACCAAGGGAATGGAGGGCAGGAGTGGGGGGGCACTGGTGGAGCTCTGTGGGGAGCCCAAGGCTTGGATAGCCTCCATTTTTCAAGCTGTATCCATACTCTGAGACAGACTTTCTCTATGGATGATCTCAAAGTCCTGGTCTCTCAGTCATCCAAACCAGGGGAGCTTCATGGATGTTGCAGAGCTCCTTCTCAGTTTGCAGGACTAGGTTTCTACAGGGGAAAAGCAGGGTGCGGGGCACAAACAGGGAGATATGCGCCCATATCTTGTCCCACAGTAAATGTTCACTCAGTACCTAGGCACAGGGGCCGGGTAAGTCTTCAGGATCATTAGATACAGCTACACACTCCATAAGTGTTCCCACTCCATATCTAGATGATCAAATATTCTGGAGTCAACAGTCGAAACAGGAGGAAAACTCCTTACATTGGTATCGGGCTCCATCGGTTGATGTGGAACTGACATCCAGTATCCTCATGGCTCACCTTTCAAAGTCAAGTTTGTCTTCAGATGAAATCAGAAAGGCATCCCAGATTGTGTCTTGGCTCACCAAGCAGCAAAACCCTTATGGAGGCTTTGCTTCAACCCAGGTAATCCCTTTGAGCCATCATCATCAGAGAACCTGTCACCAGTTATGGTTTGTGAGAGCAATAGGTTCTAGCACAGTCCATAGTAAAAGAGGAAAGAAAAAAAAAAAAAAAGAAAAAAAGTATTGATTTAGAGCTGCTGGGAGTTGGGAAAAGATGAATATTTGTATTCCTCTGAGCTAATCCCATGATAAAAGTCCAAGCGGAAAACTCAACCTTTATTGTGCCATAGCTGCAGTATGAGGGAGGGAAGGGCTAAGAGCTGGACATGCACAGGCAGCAGGGATCCTATTTTGCCCAGTGTGTTTCTCTTCCCTCAGGACACCGTGGTTGCTCTGGAAGCCCTAGCCCTATATGCAACCAAGACCTTCAGCAAGGATGGCCCTGATCTTCAGGCTTCTCTCTCCTCTGAGGGTTTCAACCAAGACATCAGAGTAGACAGCACCAATCGCCTTCTGCTGCAGACAGTGGATCTGCCAGCCATTCCCCAAGATTATACTGTGCGTGTGCAAGGCCATGGGTGCCTTTTCCTGCAGGTAAGCCCAGACAGGAAGAAAAAGTCACAGAACCACAGAATTGCTATGGTTGGAAAAGACCTTTAAGATCAAGTCCAACTGTTATCTAACTCTACCAGGGCCACTACTACACCATATCCTTAAGCACCACATCTAGATGGTATTTAAATACATCCAGGGGTGGTGATTCAACCACTTCCCTGGGCAGCCTGTTCCAGTCTTTGATAACCCTTTTGGTAGAGAAGTTTTTCCTAATGTCCAACCTAAACCTTCCCTGGCACAACTCGATGCCATTTCCTCTTGTCCTATCACTAGTTACTTGTGAGGAGACCAACAACCACCTCTCTACAACCCCCTTTCAGGGAGCTGTATAGGGCTAGAAGGTGTTGCCCCAGCCTCCTTTTCTTCAGACTTCAGGGCTGCCTGGGGAAAAGCCTTGAAAGCAGAGGACCTCTCACATTTCTACTTAGCCAACACTGGAAACAGACTTGCAAGAATCTGGACTTCAAGGCTGGTAGGAGTAGCTAGAATACAACAGGAAAATTCCCCAAATGAAATCTGGATCATCTCTACCCAGTCAGAGCTGCACCAAGAAGTCTCATGAAACACCACAAGAACCAGTACACTTGCAGAACTGATGCTTCTGCCACATAGTTTTCTCTTACACAAACGCAAGGCAGCAAACAGTAGTCAAATGCTAAATGAGGATACTCCCCATCAAAAAAACCCCGCCACTATTCTCTAACAACTATCTTCTTTCTGTCCTGACAGGCCATTCTGCGATATCACATCCCTTCACAGAGGAGCGATGTCACCTTTGCCATAACTGTGCAGACAGAGTGCACCGCACCCAACACCACCCAGTTCCCTGTCACCATTCATGCTCGGTAGGAGACACTCAGTTGCCCCTTGCTTCCCCTGTGTCAGAAGCTTCTGGCACCACAACAGTCTCTTGCTGGCCAGGATTCCCCTTCAATCATGAGGTCCCAGTGCTAAGGTGTCCTCCTTCATTTAACTGTGCTTTCCTCAGCTACATGAAATGTACAAGGTCCCAGAGGGATGGCTCAGTGTAGTCCTATCTTGTTATCATGCCAGTGACCACAAGTTCTCCCAAGGTCTATGGGGCTCACCACTTTCTAGAATTAGGTCGCAAAACACTATTGATGTGAAGATTCTGTGGGACTGACTGTTTACACTTAGTAATAAGTCTTCCCTCCTCTGCTCCTGGTTGACGGTCATACTACTCTCCTCTGCTGTACACCTGCCTGACTTGGGCTAGAACTGCCAAGAGAGCAGATGGAGGATGTGATATACCCTGCCATGCCTAGAGAAGGTAACTACAGAATCCCTCCAAGGAATTTATTCTCCTTGTCTCAGCAAAATTAAATGAGAGATCAGGGGAAGCACAAAGATGTATTACAGTCCAGGAGCAGGTATGCTTACAGGAGAAACACTGGAAGGAAAGGCAGATTCCTCAACCTGAGTACCAAAGCTGGGCTGGAGTATCTGGAGTTCATGGCTAGGAAAGTAACATTAGTGCTGTCCCCTGGGTTCCTGCTGCAGTTACACAGGGAACCGTGTGTCCACCAACATGGTCCTGATCCAAGTGGAGCTGCTATCCGGATACAGTCTTGTGGCAGGTTCACTGGAAGAGGTGAGACCATAAATTTGTATCCAGCTGGGATGGGAACACTGATGGATGTCTATCATGCAGGATTGTTTGCAGAACTCTGATTATTCCTATGGGCAGACAAACACGATTCTTTTCTTCACAAGAAATATTTATACTCAAAGTCTCTTCCAGACCACATCTTGCCCTCCCCTACCCTAAGGGCTTCCTTGTCCATGTGAACTTTTTGCCCATGCTCTCACAAGGGAGAAATATCCCTGAATATTTCTGTTAGTGTTTCTCACATTTTCACCCCTGTTTTCAGCTAAAGAAAATGCCTTTGGTGAAGAAAGTTGAAAGCGAAACTGACCGAGTCATTCTCTACCTGGAGGAAGTGAGTGGAGTTTAGACTGACATCATTAAAGGCCCTATGGACTGGCAGACAGCTTTCAGTTTACTCTTTTATCTTAATTCAATTAGTATTTTAAGTATTCAGAGCTGTTGTTCCTACATACCAGCCACACTTGCTGATCCTGAGAGGTGTGTTGTATCAGCCTGCAGTAGTTCAGCTGTAGAGCCTGTATACATGGCTCCTTGAGTGAAATGAGGCCAGCTCTGATGTTAAGCTTACATCTGTTTGCACTGTTCGGAGACTGTTGAAAGTCCATATAAGTATCTGAACAGGAATGGAGAGTAGTTGTAGGGTCCATCTAGTAAATGTGAGCAAGCCTGAATGCTTAGAAAGCCCTTAAGCAAACCTGAACGTAGTAGGGAGCATCCAAGATTGCTCATGGAGTTTGCCAACATCAAAATTAAACCAGGTGTTTGTGTGAGCAGCAGTTCTCACTCCACAGTTCCATTAATTAACAGATTAAAAATTACTCCGGGCTATTTTTAAATCTACATCTCAGTGCAGAAAGGCAGCATAGAGAAAGATTTCAGATCAGGCTGACATGTAGTACGGGGTGGAATCCAATCAACAGCAGTTCATGTAACTACTACCATCCAGTGGATGTCCATCCACACCTTGCATTTGTCTGCTTAACTATGAGGGTTATGTGGGACTGGAGAATAAGAGCTGATGTAATGGGATTCTGTATGGAAGTAGCCATTGAGGCAAGATGCATGAAGGAGCTCAGAGACGAGCTGGATGGGAATGTGAGATTGGTTGGGAACAGTAGTTCTACATTTAGATACCTAATGCACATTGGCTCTGTTTGATGTTTCTCATGAGCTGAGTTAAATTTGGTGACAAAAAAAATGGGAGATGGCCACAAAATGTGACATAAAAGATATTTCTGAGATGGACTAAAAAGCAGAACAGATCTGTTAGAGTAGTAAGACATCCACAAAGTCTGAGAGAAGGTGGAAGGGACTGTTTTAAAGGACTTTGGTTCTGGGTCTCATCTTTTCTTTTCTTGATCTTAGCTGACTAGACAGCCTCACACCTACACTTTGCTGGTGCAGGAGGACATGCAAGTGAAGGATCGTAAGCCAGCTAATATCAAGGTCTATGATTACTACATGCCAGGTAAGTCCAGATGCTCTACTGCAAACACCACCCAAATATACCCTTGGAAAGAAATTTTCTGAAGTTCTCAAATCTAAGACAATACGAACCCTGGCATGTTTAACTAACTGCCTTAGAGGCTCTCTAGTGATGGACTTACCCTCTTGGATTTCAAAATGGTAGCTCCTTCCTCCAATCCCAGAACTTGCAAGTTTGAAGTTATCATGTAGATTCACTTAGGATCTAACTCTCCCAACAACAGGAGCCACACTTTTGTACACTCATTTTGTGGGATGCGGAAAAGGCAAAGGGACCATAGTCAGGGGATGGCTTAGAATAATGAATGTCTCCTTAAGAAGAATGACACTGTAAAAGAATTCATCATCTGTTCCCTGGGGTCCTTAGTGGAAGAAAATGATAGAAATTGTTTAGGGATTGCTATTGCTTCAGAAAGTGAGGAATCCATAACAGTAATGGAGCTGCTTGAGACTTAGAGCTTCAAAAGATTGCCAGCCCCATGACTTGGGTGAATCCAGACTCACTTCATACAGAGTCTTTGACACAGTGGTATGATGTGTCACAGCAGAGAGGCTCATGGCCTGTAAACTGAGGGAACACTTCTCCTAGAAACAGAGGCACAATACTGGGTTGCTTTATTGAGTTTTTGGCAAGTGTATCTCACCAGCACTTTTTTTCTTGTCTTCTAGAAGAAACTACAGTGATGAGCTACAGTGCCCCATGCCAGTGAGGTGAGGCCCCGACACCTCTTTTGTCATCACAGCTGTGGTACTGAAGACTATGGAGAGGGAGGGAGATGCAGGCAAGAGCCCTTGGTCAAGAAACTTGCCAGACTGCAAGTTCAGGATAGGAAGTGATTGGCAATGTTAAGTAAGGGTGAGTTCCAGAATCCCAGTGGTTAAACTGAGAGAAAGGAAGAACTGAGGTGGAAGGTCTGAGGTGCCCAGCTCATGACAGAGTTGGAGGTATGTTACAGAAAACAAGGGCTGCCTGCCCTAAGTCCTACCACCAGTCCTGGCATTTTGCATCAAGTATACTTTCCTCAAGTCAATACATTTCCTTTTCCTGGCACTTTCCCTGCATTTCCACAGCCCTCCAGCCCTGTGCACACAACACACCATGTTCACCTTTACTGCAGGGCCCGACTCCTTGTCAGTGTCAAGCCTTTCACAGTCTCAGCCTGGCTTCTGATCCATGCTAGGGAATGGGCACCTGCCCATTTTTTTTCCAGGCAGGGCAAAGGCAAAGCTTGAGTCAGTGAACTTGACCAGTGCCTGCTCCTGTTCTAAACTGCTTGCATCTGCATGCTTCCTTTTCTGCGTGATGGAGAAAAAGACTTTCTTCATGAATGACCCATGGGAGGCACACAGCCCTACCCTGGGATGCCTGCCACAAGCCCCACACTCTTAGTGGAGATTCTGCCATAGGCTTTGTATGGGTAAAGTCAGAGAGAGCCCTATCCTTGATGGCTTGGCAGTCCTGCTTGGTCACAAGGAGGTAAAAAATCCCTGAGTTCGCAGTGGTTAGTTTTAATACTTCAGGAACACAGATCTGTTTGTCCTTCATTGTCTTCACAGGAACAGGGCCAGAGACATCCTCTGCAGTCTCTGTCCATCAGTCCTTTGCCACCCTTACCAACAGCCACCACATGGAGCTGAGAAGCAAAGAGAAAATACTTGAAATTTCCCACTCAGTAGTTTGTTTCTGAAAGGTTGAGGCTGTGCCTGGCACCTTATTAAAAGTAAAGTGACTAGAACTGTCTGATTGAGTGATTATTGAGATTTATTCTTTTTTCTCCCAAACCAGCAAAATTGCATTTAAGAGCACCGAGTTAAAAAACAACTTCTTCATCCCTGCTCTGTGTGTGCATATACATGTACACATGCAAAACACTGTCCCTCCAGCAGCAGGAAGAGGTAGGGCATGCACCAAGGCAGAGCTGGCACCTGGGGGAGGTGACCACCACACAAGCTGGAGCTGAAGGCAAGGGAGGGCTGGGATATGTTCAACAGTTCCTTTGGACAACAGTTGCATTTAGAGACCTTTATCAAGAGCAATTGTCAAGGCTGTACTCTTGGGAAGGGTGTGAGGTTCTAGAATCTCCATGCACTGCATTACTATCTGGAGACTGCTTCAAAGAAGAGCTGATGACACAGGAGCTTGCAGGAAGGCCGCAGGAGATACAGCTGGAACACCATGTTCAGTTGTATCTTGTACTCCGCGCTGCCTAAGCCCTTCTTCAGGAAGTATTAGGAGAAACCATAGGAAGCATGAAGAGCGAGCAATAGAGGAGGTTTGTACATTGGCAATGGCAGAAATGGTATCTTCATGGGCTAAGCCATGAAGAAGTTCATCAAGAACTGGCACACTGGCAACAAGGTATGGGGTCATGCTTAGTTTAATTCTTCTTCCCAGGTGTGTTCCAGACATGTGACACCCTCCACCTGCCCCAACCCTGCACCCTCACAGTGCAGGCACAACTGCTGGATTGTTGTGATCCCTCAGTCCATCCGCTCAGGCACAGGACCACATGGGCTTAAATTTAATGGGGGCTGTGTCCCAGCTGAGGCACTTCATTCCATTCAATGCTCAACCTGAAATATGGGGCAAAAGCAAGACTCACGCTGTGGCAGTTCTTCTCCTTTCCTTCATCACATATCTGGGATATTCTTCACTCCTTTCTGAGGAACCATGTATGTGGGGACAGAAGGTAAGACAAACAAGGAGGGAATGATCCAAACTCTCCAAGGCTATTGTCAGGCTGTGGAAGGTGCTTTGTCTTGGATAGTAGTGGGGATGGGTCTCTAGGCATGTCCCTAGGCAGCACTCTCTCTGTGGGATGGTGTCAGGAGACAGCATGTATCATGTCAAGATCCTGTCTTATCTTTCCAGGAAGGACTTCTCTAGACTTGTCCTGGCTTCAGGCTACTAATAACAAGTCATCCCCCTTCTGGCAGCTGGGTATGTCATCCATCAAGACAAAATATTACATCTTCCCCTTTTATTGCTTACATTTCCTCTCTCCCACCCAAGATCCATCATTTCCTGGTGCAACTGTTTGTGTCACACAGGGACTTGCTGCCTACCTCAGCTACAGACAGCACTGTAGTCAGTCAAGGCTTGCTCCTCTGGAAAAGGAAGTGAGAGAGTCAATTACACAGAGAAGGGTGCAAAACGTCTTTTCTCAGTCAGAGAACTAGGAACCCATGTCCCAACCCTAGAGTAGGAAGGAATCTACAACCCACCTGGCCGGTAATAATCATACACTTTGATGCTGGCTGGTTTCAGGTTCTTCATCTGAATTATTTGTTCTAGTTGCAGAATGAAAGTCTGAGATTCATCATTGAGCTTGAGGAAGGTGTGAAGAAATAGGCAAACAAGGGAAGAAAGAAGTCACTGCATCTTCATCTTCCTTATCTTGAATGTTTTTCTTCACTAAATCTCTCTAATCCATTAGAGACTCTGAATTTTAGAAATGGAGTATATGCAAGGAATAGCAAAAGCTAACCCAGTGACAATTAAATTGGACAAGCTTTCTCTGCCCACAGTTCTGCTAGTGACAATTAAATTGGACAAGCTTTCTCTGCCCACAGTTCTGCTAGTGCTCTTTCTCTATGCCTAGCCCAGCATTGGGCTTCTCACGGACCTCCTTGTCCTCTGGCCTCTTGCCTCTCACTCTTGCTGTGCAAAACCAGACTTACCTTCTCCAGATAAATGTAGACTGTATCAGCTTTCACTTCTATTTTCTTAACGATGGTTCTGCGCTCCAGCTGGGGTAGGAAACAATAACACAAGGAAATTGATGAACGGTTTCCTTAGGGCTTTTTGACCTGAGGGACCACTGTTGTACTGAAAGGATGGTATGGAGCAGGACTCTGTGTGGAACTTTGTCTTTCTCATGCATAAGGGTTTTAATGGTTATAGCTGTGGTAGTCCTTCCTGGACCTCCCTTGTGAGCATCCTGGGGATGAACTGTGCTATCCCATCTCAGTTAGAGGAATCTCCCACTCTAGGGATAAAACGCCATGTGGGTAGTACATAGGACCTATGTGTTGGTCAACAAACAGATGTAGGCATCAGAAAAGACTCTTGCTATCTCACTAAGTGCTGGACTTCTCTTAAAGACCTGCCTGGGGGCCTATGCAAATAAATCATCTTTTGGTTTTATGGCTTAATAGGAAAACAATAATCTCTTTTGCTAGAACTAGAATCTCTTTAAGAAATCCTGTCTTATAAGTTCTGGCGAACAAATCCTGGTGTTTAGTACACCCAGCAGCACATTTTGGTCCTGGCCCAAGGCTTCAGCTGAACCACATCTGATCTCCTGTAGCAAACCCTTTTGGGTCCTGTATGGAAATTGGAGGTTTGAGTTCAACTAAAATGGCAAAGGGCCTCTGGTAACTTAGTTATCTCATGGCCTGAAATGAACAGTTCCCAGCCACAGCAAGCAGGTGAGATCCATCCACCAGTTACTGTTTGTTTGGTTTTTTTATTCCAAAGTTCTTACCAGCATCCTGGATCTGGGAGACAAGACAAATCCAGACAGCAGGGAGACCTCCATGATCACCATGTTAGATATGACTCTGCTCCCAATGTAGCTGAAGAAGAAACAGTCAGAAGGTCTGACTTTGTAAGAATAGTGCGCTCTCAGTCCCATTTTCCTCCACCATCCTGTGTGCAGGACATTGAGCCAAGTAGTCCACACAGGACTGGGGATATAGAATCACAGAATCATGGAATGGTTTCAGCTTGAAGAGACCTTCAAGATCGTCAAGTCCAACCTTATTCCTAGCCCTGCCAAAACCACTAAACCGTGTCCCTAAGCAATGACATGGCAGCCACTGCTCCCTCTCAAAGAAGGTAGCTGGTAGCCAACATCTTCCTTCCCCACTCCTTCCACCTGCCAAATTCACCCTCTGTCCTGTCCTCTCCAAATGCTGGGTCACTTCATTGCAGCCCTCAGTCTTTCCCAGATGTTGTTCCCAAGCACAGCAGGTCTTGTTGAATGAGTAAACAACCCCTAGGGTCACCTGGCAAGGATGCGGATGGTGAGGACATGCACATTGGCCTGGCTACAATTGGTCAGCTCTGTGTTGACACGCAGAGTGAAGGTTACAGCAACCCGTGGGAGAGGCTCATGGTACCTCAGCACTGTCTGCAGGGCAAGGGCCAGGAGGGGAAAGGACAGGACAGTCATGATCTCATGCAGGAAGAAGAGGCAGAGTTCTCCACATGTCCTCTCTTCCATGCTCATCCCACCACCTTACCTGAGTGAAGACACAGCTGCTGCCATGGACCTGCACCAGGAACTGCCCTGGGACCTCTGTCAGTGCTGCCTGTTGCACCAGCAGCCGCTTCTGGCGGTTGACTTGGAAAGTCTTCCTGAAGCCCCTCTGGGACTTCACCCTCACAAGAGCCTGGCCTGATGTGCTGAACGTCCTTGCTGCATATTTTGCTAAGGCTTGCAAGGCAACAACTGTGTCCTAAGAGAGGGAGAGATTGACAACCCTCTGAAAGCATTAGCTCTAGTGAAACTGACTTTGAGCAGGAAGACCTCAGGAAGACCTGACCCGCCAACCTTGGTTGCAGGTGAAAAGTATATCAATTCACAGGGAGTTACTTGTTACCTGGGTGGAGGCAAAGCCCCCATAGGCATTCTGCTGCCGGGTCAGCCATGACACAATACCAGCTGCAGTTGTCATGTCATCTGCATGCACCTGTGGCTTAGAGAGATATGCGAGGAGCACATAGGCTGTCAACTCTATGTCCATTGACAGACTACCAGTCCAGAAGTCTGTGGAAGCTGGAGAGCTTGGCTTGAAGCTCCAGTGGATTTGTCCTCCTGCAGAAGGCAAAGAAGCATGCAGGCTATATGGAGAGGACATAACTGGGGGTTCATAAGAAACAAAACCCAGAGTGCTTTCAGGGCTTCTTCAGCTCATTGCCCGTACTCAGACCAGGTTTGCTTTCTTAAGTTTCCTCTCCAGGGATTCATCTGGTCTTAGCTCACAGATTCCTACCTCCTCCCTTGAGAGGAACTTGAAATCCTCTAGGCTGAGGAAAGTCTTTCTGATAAATCACCCTGACAGGTTGTGAAGTAACTTACTATATTTTCAGTCACACTGTGCAGTTACTGGACAAATACAAGGAACATGTACAAATACATATGACATTTTTAACCACTCTAGCTGGGCATACAGAATCACAGAATTACTGAGGCTGGAAAAGACCTCTGAGATCAAGTCCAGCTTATGACCCCACACCGCCACATCGGCTAGACCATGGCACTAAAAGCCTTTCTTTAAACACATCCAGGGATGGTGACTCCACCACCTCCCTGGGCAACACATTCCAATGTCTGATCACCCTCTCTGTCAGGAAGTGCTTCCTGATATCCAACTGAAACCTCCCCTGGTGCAGCTTCCAACAACATTACTGCAGATCCCAGCAGGTGAACAAGAAGCATTACCCCAACCAGTAGTCAGCACCTGAATTGATGGCTTGTTCCTCCAGTTTGTACAACAGCTTCTGGGCTGTCTCATAGTTCCCAGAAAGGGCAAAGGCATAGGCCATCACGGCTTCTGTGTAGATGTTGATGATGTTGTGAACTGTCTGCTGCAGGCAGTGGAAGGTAGTCTGCATCAGCTTGCTCTGCATTTGGAGAAGAGACATGTCAAACTCTGACAGGGAAAAAAACAGGAGGCAGGGGAGCTTATTCCAGGGAGCTGGACTATGTCTTCTTGATGTAGCTCCACAGAAACACACTACATTAAACAGTCTCTTGAGAAAACAGGCAGTGCAGTCCCAGTGTGCATGGGGAGCCATAGTCAACATTGCACCATGCCAGTTTTACAGCACTATCTGTTTTTGAGGATGACTTCAAAGTGTGGCCAACATTGTCATCCTTCCAACAACTCCCTATCTGTTCCTGGCCTGGATAATGACAGCATTACAAGCTGACATATCCCCATAGCAGTGACCAGGCTTGGGACCATATAGGAGAGCAGGAGGGAGCAAGAGCATGCTCACCTTCAGTGGCTGACCCAGCTCCAGCAGTGCTGCAGCAACATACGCTCCCAGGGAGATTTCATCATCCACGCTGCCCTGTGAAGGGAATCCACCTTTCACTCACTAAATGCTGTTTGGAGGGTGCAGGCAGTGACTCTCCAGAAGGAAGAGCATTCCTTTCATGTTTACCACCTCATACCCTACTCTAAGGTTGGTTGCATGGGTTGAAGAAGTGACTTTCCAGGATCCTTTGGAGTCCAACAATCTTTGTCTGTCACAACATCTGTCCAGCCATTCCCCAGCCATGATACCTGGCTTGGCCCTCATTTACCTTCAGGGAGAAGTGAAAGAGGTTCCCTTTGGTGTCAAAGCAGCCACTGGGGAGCTGGTTTTGCTCTAGCCAGCGTAGGGCATCCTGGACATTCTTGTCATCTACATAGATGTATTTTCTGGCTTGACTGAAACTCTTGACTACAAAAGCTGTCAGCCTAGGAAGAGGATGAGTTGTGAGAGAAGGAGAAACACAAAAAAGACAGTTAAGGGCCTCTTGGTGCTTGACCCTGAAGTTAACATTGACATAGTAGGGTGCCAAAAGCAAGTCTTTTTCATAAAGAAAAGCAAGCTAGAAGAGGAAATGGTTCACAGGACCCAAGTGGCTCCTACCCCTCAGCCTGACTCCAAAAATGCACTACTCATGTACTACCACTTTACCCAGTTGTTTCACGAGTGAAAAACCCCTTACCCCTTCTACTTTTACCTGTTGCACTTCATCTCCCCCAAATACCTAGAGATAATATTGAATTCCCCATTTTCTTCCTCTCTTCCTTTCTCCATTTCTCCCAGCCCAGACAACACAAGGTCAAGACGGGCCAATGAAGCTCTTTCAAATTCTCCCAAGCAATACCCTCCCTGGGGAGACAATTTTTATTGCTGTTCCCTGATCTACCTCCAGCTAATATGTACCCCTCTTGGCTGCCAGAACACCTCCAACAGTACCTGGTGTTGCCTGTGGGGCAACAGCAGCAACATAGACACAAAAAATGTACCTCCTGTCCCCTGGGACCACATCATTATTGTTCCACTTTCCATAAACTCTGCTGCCCTGCCCCATAGATTTTTTAAGTAGCTCAAGTCCCTCAGCCTGTCCCCCTAACAAAGACTTCCTGAAGTCTCCATCCAAAAAAAGGAACATGTATCCTGTTGTTGTTTATACTGGGAGCAGAGCGATGCAGCAACACAGAAATTCATCAAGAGCCAGGCAAAAGAAGCAACTTTATTAATTTATAACCCCATGTTATATACCCTAGCCCCATAGGGCGATTGGTCAGTGATCACCCATCTCCTAGGGTGACTGGCTAAAGTCCTACAGCACACATTTCAAAATATTTTTCCAATGTACCATAAACAGAACTTAGCAAAACACCACATGTTAGTCTAGCTTACAAAAACCATCCTACTGTTTTTCATAACATGCATGAGAAAGGCAGAATTCTCACCAAATATTGTGAGAACCTGAGAAAATCCCTCTGCTAGCAGCTTTTCAGCATCCACAGTATCCTACCAACTTCCCCAGGCACATTGGCTGCTCTGACTCAGACAGGAAAAATCAGGAATAAGGGATATTCACAGTGCTTACCATGTGTTCCCTTCCCCATCCGGCTGCCCAAAGACACTGTAAGATCCATCTCTGTGCTTGTAAAGGAGCTGCGTCTGGTACCCTGGGAAGATGGGAACAGTGATTAATACAGCACAGTAACACGGTGAGGCCAACATCTACAGAGTGAGTCTATGGGCAAGAGCTGTTGGTAGGTTCGACACAGGGGAAGGCAGAGGAGCAAGGTGGGTTTGTCACACTTGCCATTGCGCAGGAATCCTGTTGCCCTCTCCTTGGTCTCCAGGGTCAGCTGCCTTGTCTTCTCCAGGTACTGCAGCACATAGACAATGGGGGCAAACACCACCATGTTCTGCTCACCAGAGCCATGGGGCATTTGCACCAGACTGTCCATGTTCTGCAGTGCCATACCCATGAGATCACCTATGCAAGGGTGTAAGAAAAAGCAAGTGTAAGTATGATTTGAAGTTCTTCTCAGACAGACAGTGGATAATAGTGATTTAGGTAAGCACAGGAGGAAAACACTGGAAAGAGGAGAAACGAGGCACAAACAACAGGGTGCAGGATGGAGAGTGTTGACTCTTTTACCACTTCCCAGTTATGATGCAGGGTTACCACACTATGGAGCTCCTGAGGAACTTTCCCTTAGCTTTTGCAGTCAGAAGGACTCCAGCTGTAACAAGTACTAGTTGTAAAAGGCTATAAGCAGAGCTGCGGTTGCTTAGTATGTGCCATACAGACAGACGAATATAAAAGCACTTAGGGAAAGGTTGAGATGTTCCTGGTCTTTAGCCAGACCTGTTCTACCTGGCCATATGTCAGTAAGCCAGCAGGGGTGCTAGCCAGGTGGTGTGAAGGTGTACATATATCTTCCAGCCAGCCAGAAAAGCCTTGTATTCAGTTTCCTCCTTTGGAGCTCTGTTGTATAATATCCATGGCTATTTTTCCCAGGTGTGGCTTCATACCAATTCTGCCATGGGGGCAGATGAGCTCAGTGAAAGGAAGTGTATTGAATGGTAGGTATGCTTGGTCCCAGTAGCTTCTCCAAAGTGTTCTTTTGCAATTAGTAATGCTGGGAAGGATTTATTCTCTCCAGGAACTTTTGTTGTAGCAGTGAAATTTAACAGGTAGACAAGGTGGTTATGAGCTTTGATGATTGTATCTACAGAGAACTAGACAAGGTTCCAAAGTGCTAGTAAAAATAATGTCTTAGAGTCTCTGCTCCAAAGTCATAGCTAGAAAAATAAGGATTATTCTGTCCTGCAGATTACTTTTCCCATGAAAGCCCAAGTGCTACTTCAGAACTCTGAAAATCTATTGTTGGCAAACCTTGCAGAGAATAGAAATGCAGCATCCTCTCTTTTGAGCAGTTTCATGTTAAATGGCTTTTCTGACACCATCACCAAGTTAAGCCTTGTTCATCTGTAGGAGCAGTCAGTGAGCCCACAATAGAAATCACTTACCTGAGATGAAAATGAAAGCCTTGGCAGATCCCTTTATTGCATCATCAGGGAGGCGAAGGGACACAGGATCTTCAGCCACGTTTCCTGATAACAACAGGGTAAAGGTGTGGCATGAAAAATCAAGTCAAATACATATAACCAGAGGAACAAGACTGGAACAGATAAATGGAACACTACCTACATCCCACTCACGTACACTGATACCTACAGTTTGTTCCAGTCATCACACTACGCTTCACTGGCTGGAAACTTTTCAGATTAGAAGATATGTGAGAGCTGCTGATGAGACTGAGGGCTCACCAAGCTTCACAATTCAATTTGCTATGCTTCACAAACTTCACAAGAATCACAGCTGGTCATCACTTGGCAGGAAGACATCCTGGAGAGACTTGCAATGCTGCAGGGGCAGGATGGGAGGGTTGGAGCAGCTCTCACTGGTGACTATCAAGCCTCAGGAACACCCAAGGCCTGCAGTGTGGGAAGAAGACTACAGAGCAGGAAGTTGCAACCTATACTGAGTGGCAAATTCACAACATGTGGACATAATATTTATTGTTCTTTCCTGTCTAATAGGAAGTGTCATTTCCTGTGTGAAAAATCATTTGAAAACATTCTTTCGTCAAATCTCCCCCAGTTTAGTCCTACTCTCATGTCTAGTTATTTCAGGCTGCAGAACCCACTCAGGCTTTCCACATACCTCCTCTTGGGCACAGAAGGGAGCTGTAAGTCTTCTCCACTAATACACCTTCTGGCTGCCAGGCAGGAACATGAACATGGGACAGGAGAAACAAGAACACACACAGAATTCCCAAACAGCAGCAAAATGTCAGAGTAAGTTCAGGTCTGAATTCAGTGGTTAGTCCCCAGGCTGTCAGAGACTTCATCCTCCTCACCTTTGGCAGTTTGCACTAAAGCTGCAGGCTTCACTGCTCAAGAGAGCATGAGCAAGCCTCAGGCATGGGGCTCTCTGAGCATATACAAAAGCTCATGCACAATAGGTGATTGAGCAGGGAAAGGTACAGGGAGAAACACAGACATGGTGTATGAATGCAGCTCAAGAAAGGGTCTTACAAGAGGAAAATAGGCTTAGCTAGGCCCCGGGGAGAAGAAAGCAAACAGAGATACAGCCTTGGTACACTAATGTTGGTCAAAAAGTCAGAAGAGAAAACCATTTAGCTCAGCTCAGCCTGCCTTCCATCAAGGGCAGGGATACTCAGAGAGGCAAGTGAGCCTGCTTTTGTACTCACCTGGACTAGCAATTCTTTGACCAGCGTATACCTCTGCCTCATGATAGCTGGCAAGGGCTTCCTGCCCCCACACCATGCTGTGGTGTCCTGTACCTCTATCCTCACTGTGATATTCAGACTCCCTAGCAAATAAATGGAACAGAGCCTGTTTCTTATACCTATGGCCAAATGGAGTCAACTTGCTTTAACTGATAGTGGGTGACTGGTCTTCATAACTTCAGTGGTTTGGCCAGTACTGATGGCTTGTTCAGATAACCTAAGCATGAGGGAACTAGGTAATGCCTTACCAACAGTTACTTCATTGCACTACATATGACCATAACAACAGAAGGTCCAACAGCCCCTTGGACCCCAGTGTGCCCTTCTCACTGTATATGAGGCACATCACCAGTCACACAAGGTTCTCCCATCCACATCAGTGCAGGCCCTTGCTAGCTGGTCCCACAACCCTCTCTTCAAGAGATTTCTGTGCCACCCATTCAGTTTCTGCCCTCTCTGATGAGCCTGTCTAAGAAAACAAGCAAGCAGAAATGATTGATGACATGCTTGAGCCACTACAAACAAAATTTGGGATCCAGAGGAGGCAAGGTTCTGACAGCTTTTCTGGACATCCCACTCCCACTCCCTCTCACTTCAGTTTTAGGATTTCTTGTCACTGATCCCATTTTTCCTGCCATACCCAGCTGGACTGCTGTCACATTCCAAGTGAAGATCTTGGACTCCTCTGCACACAGACACTCATTGTCCCTGCAGGTCCAGCATGACTCCACCTGGAAATCTGAGGATGTAGCCAGGGCCATGTGGATCTGAGAGAATGACCAGGACACAGTGCAGCTGAATGACTGGGCAGCTCAGGAGAAAAGGCTTGGCACAAGACACTATAAAACTGCAGAGCACGGTAGGTGTGTCCCATACAGTGTTACCTGTGGCACAGGCACACACCTGTATACACTGCTGCAGGTAGCTGAAGACAGTAGCTTTCAGCACAAAGGTCTCTCCTCGAATTACAGAATGTGGCAGCCTCACATCCACAAAGAAGGGCTGGACCGTTCTGAGGCTTATGGTTGGGGCAAGGCCAAATCCCCTCCCAGCCAAGCAGAATGTCTTGACTTTCCACTCTGCGACAGCAGCAGGTGCTGTGACCAGGGCACTTCTGCTGCCACTGGAGCTGAAAGGAAGAGAGCACTTGCATGAAGAAATTCATCCCCATTGCGGTGGGGAGGGCTCATGGATCAACCTCTGCTACATTACCAATGACTCCTGCTCCATTGTCTCACTGCAAGGCAGGCCTCAACAATTTTTTCCCTGCTTTAATGTCATCAGTAATGGCTTTATACACTTCTCCTGAGCAAGACACTGCCCAGGCATTCCAGCTGTGTACAGTCAGTTGGCAGCACGATGTCAGCCAACAGTCTGATGTTCTGAAAAGCAGCAGCATCTATCCTCCCGAGTGCTGACTTACTGATCTAATCTAAGCACTCTAGCAGCAAGGGCTAAACATTTAGCTGGTGCACCCATCCAGTTGAGAAGTTAGTAGTGTGTACCCCAATGTGTGAAGAAAGGATACTTGGTGTTTTGGTCTTAAAGTGTATTGGTCTTCTCTAAACCTATGTAGACTTCAGTTCTGCACCCCAAAGTCTACTGCTCCTTCAGTTTGATGCACTACAAACACAGGGAAGAGCTACAAAAATCTCTTTACACCTGTGATTGGACTTTTGCACAAAGGCAAGTCAGCCAAGACTCAGTAACAAAGGGATTATCCTTCTGTCCATTTGTAAAATCTGTCATCACTTACCCAACAGAGACCAGATTCCAGAGCCAAGTTTCAGGGAAATAGTGGTGAAGTCTTCCATGGGTTTTAAATTGTGGTTGTTCCTTTGTGATTCTTTGGTCTTCTGTAGAAGGTGCCCCTGAAAGAGAAAATAATGTGTTCCAACAGAGTGGGAGAGGTGAACCCTGTGAGTGATAGACAGTCTGGCACTGGGGCAAGAGGCAAAGCAGTCAGTAAGAGAGATGAGGGAAGGGTCTGGGAGAGTAAAACACAAGGAGGCAGGCTGATTTTGTAGGATAGGGAAAATAAGAAGGGAAAAGAGAGTGGTAACAGGTGAACCAGCTTGCAGTGAGCTGGTTGCAATTTTCCAAGACTTGGTTAGACAAAGCCTCTTGCTGACCTGACTCAGAGTTGGTGCTAAAGAGACTATGGACCTTCAGAAAGCCATTTGAACTAATGCTTCTGTAATGTTGTGAACAACAATACTATTTGCTTGTCTGCAGAAAACTCACAGCCCCCTGCAAGAAATGGCTTAAATATCAGCAGGCATGTGAGCCACCTTAGTATGATTTTCTAGTGCAAGTGACTGTCCCTGCAGGTACAGGTGAGGACAGAAGCCAGGTCTCAGCATAGCCTGTGTGGTAGTCACCAGGAAACAGATCCTGGCCCACACTTCAGTTTGTCTGCACCAAGAAAGGGAATGCCATCCTTTAATGTCAGGGAACACCCAGGCAGTGACATCCTTCAGAGACCTTTTTATAGGGACTGGGCCATTCCTGCTGAGGCTGGTGGACCTGGGAGCTAGGCTGTGGCAGCAGCACCCATTACTCCTCAGAGAGCCAATATTTACCACCAGCAAAACCCAGAGATGAGGGCTCTTCTATCTGGGTGAAATTATGTCCCAGCTAGGCTGAAAGTGCAGCTCACCCATTGTTGGCTTCCTATCTGCCCGTTGAAAGCATTGAGATGGCTTCTTGATTACCAGGTTTGAGAAGATTTTCAGCCCCATGTTCTGTTAGGAAAAGAAGGAGGGCAGGGGAGGCAGAAAAGTGTCTGTGAGTGGGGAAAAGTGGCCACTGAACTTCAAATTGGATCTGAAAGCTATCAGAGCCAGGACAACCCAGTGACCGGTCAGCCCAGAGCAGCACTGTCACAAACAGACACAGTGCTGACAGATGCATGGGACAGCCTCCCTGACCACTTCTTTCAGGAGGCCACTAAGCCAACACCTCTCTCTTCTGGAAGGTGTTAGTATGTCTTGCTCCTCTCAATGCATTTCCAGTGTCAAGGGCACAGAGGAAAGGTGTCAGTGGCCTGCCCCATCCTTTCATGCGTGCTGGAGGGAATAACTGGATGCAGTTTGCCCTCTGAAGTCATACAGAGATGTGATAGGAAGCACACTCCCCATTCAGCCCCTGGGGTTGCAACTTGGGCCCATCCACAAATGCAAGAGATGTCCCTATGCTGTGAAAGAGCATCCTAGGATGTGCCTCTATTGCTAAATAAAAGAGGACAGGGTTTGATCCCCAGATCCAAGGACAAATGGCACTACCTCTCGTGTCAATGCTGCTGAAGGCTAGTCCTTTCTAGAGGACAGCAAGAGATCTACCTGGGAACAGTCCAAAACAGTACCAGGGAGCATGTCAATGATCTGTGGTCTAATGATTGGGATCACTCCCTGTCTCTCTTTAATAAAGCAGATAAACAGTACACAGCCCAGGACCTCATTCCCAAGCCCCAAAAGCTGTGTTTTGCTGGTCCAGGATCCCACCATCTTGCTTTTTGCATCTGCAGAGGGAGATACAGGTGTTCATACTCGTAACAAGATTGTGTGTCTCTTGAGACAGCATGGCTAGGTAAGACAGACTTCAGGGGTTGTCTGGAGAAGGCAAGGCCTCCTCAGACTTCTTCAGCAGAAAGATATTTCAGATGTTCATAATTTCAACAGCTCTGGGAAAAGTCACAAGGTGATTACCCAGAAGAGTTTAAAGATGTCAGGCTGAAAGGAATACTGTGGCTTCCCTCGTAGCAAAGGTGATGTGGACTGTGGCTGAACACAGTGATCTGAATTCTCTTCTACCTGGGCAGGGTATCCATGTCGGTAGGCAGCAGGGAACAAATCATAGACCTAGAGAAACTCACAGGCAGGGAAGTATTGGACAAGGAGCAGATACCTCCAGATGCTCAGCTCCACCCTCCCCTAGCATTTTCTACCCATCTGCTTAGGCAGACCACAATTTCTCCTCCACTCAAAGACCTCCTCATCTGTTAGCCTCTGTATCCCTTTGCCACAGCCCCTGCCTGCCTCCCCCAGATCACTCACCATTTGGCTTGTCAGCTCACTCTCTGGTTTCATGAAGAACATGTTTTCATCCACTGCCTGTACTGCACACAGGGATCCAGGGGCTGCCTGCAGTCGGAGCTGCACTGTTGACCCTGTGTGGGCTTCTTTAGCTGGGAATCCTACCTTGACCTTCAGCAACACACCAAGAAAGTAAATAGGAAAAAGAAAGAAAGAGAGCTGGGGAGGTTGACAAACAGAAGGAGGGAACTAGAATCTTTACTGCTCAGTCACTGCTGTGAGTAGAAGCCATTGCCAGCAGCTTTCCTGGGCACTGTGCTGCAGACATTCCTCTCTTTTCCTCCATTCTCTTTTTGAAGGATCTGAGGGTCTGTTTCCCCCAGGCTTGCTGACTCCTGCTTATCAGCTCTCCCCCAGCTGCAGGAGTGAATCTCACCTGGTTTTCAAAGCACAAAGAAACATCAAAACGGATGCTGCCAGCTGTTATCCCTCCACTGGGGAAGATGGTATATACCACTAAGGAAGGTGATGGGGTGAAGTCAGCAGTGAAGGTCAAAGGGATGGAGAAGGAGCCCTTCAACACTGAGGAAGAAAAGGCAAAGTGTTTTCATCACAGCACCACAGAGATTTTCCACTGTCCTTCTTTTTTCCACTTTATAAACCCACAATGTCAATCCCCAATGAAGCTCTGTCTGGCCTCTCCCTCCATTCTCTGACCCAATGTGATCCATCTTCCCACAGGTCCTCTCAGTCTCTCTTCCCATCATTGTTTCCCTTGTTTTGTCTTCTCAGCCTCTTCTAACTGACACAATGGCTTCTTCAGTCTCCCTCTGTCCTGTTCACTGACTGCCCAGGACTTGTTCACTCAGGGAATTTGGGAGAAACTCTGGCAACTTGCACTGCCCAACCTAGGAACCAACTGGGTGCAACTGTTTCCCATTTTCTGGCTGCTGCAGACTTACTGTTCAGTTTCCCAACCTGGATGTTTCTCTGGCCCCTGACAACAATTCCAGCCTTCCCAGTCACCTGCAGGAGAAGGGCCATGGGATGAGCAGACTGCTGTTTTCTACCAGAGTGCAGTCACACTCACCTAGTAAACTAGGCAACCTCATAAATAAACTGTGGGTCAAAACCAATCCCTCAGCTCAGGTCCATCAGATTTGCAAACATCACAGTGTAGGAGGAGATGTTTTAGCATGTGAGATTCTGGTAAGGCCTGTCCAGTTAGGACAACGGATGGGTAGTGAGGTTTGTTTGAGAAACTACTACAGAATTTCCCCTCTAGTAGGCAGGTCTTCAGATCAGACCAAAAGCAATTTCCATCGAGCAGCTGTTTGATAACCAGAGTAAAGTGATCCCTCATCCAGTTTTAAAGGGAGAAGAGTTTGACAGCAGAGTCTGCATAAGACACTTTCTTCTGCAGCCTTGGCAGAAGCTAAGGGGGCAATGAGCTGCAAAGATAGAAGCTTCCTCCCATCCATGGAGGTGTCTGGGGCCCCAATACCATGATCACACTCTGACCAGGCTGAGCTTTACTGGGTGTAGTGTTCACAGAGTTCTTCAAGAACAGGTTTTTCCTGACATCCTTCAAGGGATTATCTACATTACATCCTCAACACCTCATTAGGGTCTGGTCCCCTTAGTGCCTCCTTTTTCCCCAGGTTGTATGCTACCTTTACTCACATAATATGCAAAACCTATACGGCTGGTGTCTTCTCCCAGGTCATCCCGACTGAGTGTGAAGGTCACCTGGACATTCTGCTTCACTCCGCAAGGCAGTGTTTCTGTGAGTGGGTGTATGTCCAGGAAGCTCTTGGTTGTGACATGGAAGGGCTGCAGGTGATAATAAGCGTTTGTGTAACTGATGTCAGCTTTTCGAGGTGTGTGCGTGAGATCATCCAGTGTGAACCTTCCCTGAGAGGTAACCAGAGAGAGACACACAGAAATCAAGAGTTTCATGATTCAGTGCTTTGCTAGGATGTTATTGGCTTGGTTTGGGAAAGGCTGTTCTTTGGTGCCTTTCTGCTGGCTCTGCACAAAGAGGGCTGTGTGAGGAGCCCAGGCCTGAGCTGGTGGGGTGTTTGCAAGGCAGGAATGGGGAGCACTGACAGAGCTCAAGGGTTCTCACATTCCTATATACAGACTCAGGATTTACCTCCAAAGAGACTGATGAGCTGTTCCAAGCAGTTGTGTCCAGGTTGAATGATGCTGTTCCACTGTCATCTGTGATGTACATTTTGATAAAACGACGCCTCAAGAACTTTACTATGAGATAAACTTTTCTGTTTTTCATACCATTGCCATAGTGATCCCAAAGTTTAATCTGGTAACAACAGGGTGAGGCAGAAAAGGCAGTCAGATATTTCTTCTAATGCCATACCCAAAACCTTCCTTCCTCTGACAAATATAGAGCCCCCTGTGTTAGGTGGGCTTAACTTGCATCCCAGCAACTCTGCTGAGACATCACTCATTGCTCTCAGTAGAAGCTGGAGATGTAAACACATCAGGAAATGTGCAACAGAGAAACGGGAGCCACACTGTCAAATAATGTTCCACACTGCAAGGTAAAGTACTCTGCCCGAGCAACAGAAAATGGTTTGGGTCAGCAAAATTTACTAGGCACTAAATTCCTTGGCAAAGGATGGGAAAGGAAGAAGCAAGACAAAAAAAAAAAAAAAAATAAAAAAAAATCACCTTCCCCTTGTAGGGTACTCCAGGGATGTAATACTCATTTGGTGTCTCAAACACTGCCCTTGCAGTTGTCCTGGCAATGGGGATCTGGATGGAGGTGTTGATCTGCACCCCTGTTGGAATGCAGAGTGCAAGGAAGCAGGTTCAGTATCAGAGGTGACTACTGCACCCTAGTTTAATCTCATATTGTTATTCCCAACCCGTCTAAGCAGAATGTCTCAAATTTCCTTCCCAACACCAGCACCCTTTAAGGTTTAGGGGCTGCTCCTGATGTCTCCAAGCTCCTTTGTGGCCTTAGGGACCATGGTCCCTGCCACTCATCTGCCTGCTGCTGGTGGAGTAGCTCTACATGGGCACAGCAAGTTCCTCAGGCAGGACCACTCTCCATGTCCTGTGATGGTCCCAGCACCAAGTGGAGGAGAGGGGAAGGTATGCCCACTCTGACCCTCACAGCCCCAGAATGTTCTTTCTCACCCTTGCACATTCTCTACTGAACCCTGGGGTACCTGTGCCCATCTCCAGGAGAGAGGCTTCTACATAGAGCTTGCTGTCTTCCTCACCAGGATCCAGGTTGAAGACTGACATGTTTACAGAAGGGGTGAAACACCCCTTGCTCGTGGTCTGCAACAGGAAGTGGTAGGTATTATTTAGGGCTGAGGAGAAGGACAGGAGTCAGAAATATGAGGTATTAAGTCATTCTGTCATAACTGCTGACAGCAACAAGTGATAATGCAGACTCACATATACATATATATGTCTGACATTTTAAAATCTGTATTTTCTGGTTTATATGCATGAATATGTTTAAGTACTATTGTAGAAATATAAAACCAAACACGCACCACAATTTTCTTAAAGTTACAATGTTGGCAACTTTCCAGCTTTAGCAGAAAACTGAAGACTGCACTAGCTGGATCACAGAGCAAATATATGAATATTTTAATAGATCTATCTAGAAGAACTGCAGAATCAAATGAAAATTCAAAGTAACAAAGAATTTCCAGAGCTGGAAGGTTACAACTACTGTAACAAGTTGCAATGACTTATGTTTTCAACCATATATCAACAAACATGGGTTCATGAAGGGCAGCTCCTGCTTGACCAACCTGATCTCCTTCTGTGACCAGGTGACCTGCCTAGTGGTTGAGGGAGGGGCTGTGGATGTTGCCTACTTGGACTTTAGTAAGGCATTTGACACCATCTCCCACAGAATTCTCCTAGTGAAGCTGGTGGTTCATGACTTACACGGGGGTACTCTTCACTGTGTTAAAAATTGTCTGGGTGGACAAGCCCAGGGACTTGTAGTGAATGGAGTTAAATCCAGTTGGAGACCGATCACAAGTGGTGCTCCCCAGGGCTCAGTGCTGGGACCAGTCTTGTTTAATATCTTTATCAATGATCTGCATGAGAGGATCAAGTGCACCCTCAATAAGTTTGAAGATGACACTAAACTGAGCAGCAGCGTTGATCTGCTCAAGGGTAGGAAGGCTCTGCAGAGGGAGCTGGACAGGTTGGATTGATGGGCAAATGCCAATTATATAAGGTTCAACATGGGCAAATGCTAGGTCCTACACTTGGGTCACAACAGCCCCAGGAAATGCTACAGACTTAGGGAGGAGTTGCTGGAAAGCTACATGGCAGAAAAGGACCTGGGGATGCTGGTGGACAGCCGGCTGAACATGAGCCAGCAGTGTGCCCAGGTGGGCAAGAAGGCCAATGGTACACTGGCCTGTATCAGAAACAGTGTGTCCAGCAGGAGTAGGGAAGTGATTGTCCCACAGTACTTGGCACTGGTGAGTCTGCAGCTTGAGTACTGGGTTTAGTGTTGGGTTCCGCAGTACAAGAAACACATTGAGTTGCTGGAGCAAATTCAGAGGAGGACAGTGAAGCTGGGAAGGGGACTGGAGAACATGTCTTACAACGAGCAGCTGAGGAAACTGGGGTTGTTTAGTCTGGAGAAGAGGAGGCTGACAGGAGACCTTATTGCTTTCTACAACTACCTGAAAGGAGGTTGTAGTGACGTGGGTGTTGGTCTCTTCTCCCTAGTAACTAGCAATAGGATGAGAGGCAATGGGTTTAAGTTGTCCCAGGGCAGGTTTAGGTTGGACATTAGGAAGAATTTCTTTACTGAAAGAATGGTGTGGTATTGGAACAGACTGCCTAGGGAGGGGGTGGAGTCACCATCCCTGGAAGTGTTCAAAAACCGTGCAGACATAGCACTTCAGGACATGGTTCGATGGTTAATGTTAATAATGTTTGTAGACAGTTGGACTTGGAGGTCTTTTCCAAGCTTAACGATTCTGTGTTATGTACAAGGGAAGAGTCCAGTTATGTAATACTTTGATAGGAATGGAAAGACATAATAAGGAAAATATAAAAATCTGCAATAAATATAAAATTAAGTATAAAACCCACTGTATGATTTTGCTATGGAATTAACCATGTCTCCACCATACATTATTGTCCTCATGCAGCTCCAGGATAGGTTCACCTTAACATGATAATTTTGCACGTGAGAAAGCTCTAGTAATTGTTTCTTAAACAGCATCAATATCTGGCAAGTTATGTTTCTTTCCAGAAAAGGACAGAACTCCAAATCTTTATGTGAAATTCCACTTTCTAGTCCCTGTCACTAATAAGCAAAGTTACAAAGAACTTCTGGAGACAAAGGCTTCTTAATTGGGCTGGTAACAATAACTGCATTAATTGAATAAAAACTAATTAGCCTACATAGACATTACAGAAGTTGGCAAACTTTCCCTGTATAGCAGTTCGTTCTATTCACTCAGCCCTTGACATTTAGTTGTGTGTGATGCTCCTTCACTACTCATGTACCTTCCAGGATTTTACTTACTGGACCACTGTATTCTCTACAGACGTCTTTGCTGACATTTTGAGGATGACTCCTTGCCTTCTGGCACAAAGCCACCTGCACAGTCCCTTGCACTGCTTTTCCATAGCTGTACCTGCAGGGAGAAGACCAGAGCAGCTGTCAACCAGAGATGCTGTGTGCTTTGATGAGCACATTTCTTCACACAGGCAGCCTTCCTGGTGAAGGACTTCATGTAGCTGCTAAGCAAGTGGACATAAATGAAAATATAGCACACTTAGGGAGTACTTGGGGAGTGCAATAACACAGTCCTGCATCCAACAGAGGTGGAAACAAAGCACAGACAAGAAAGGATCCACACTCTCCAAAGCTCTCCCACTCCTGAGTGCTTGCTGTTCTGGAATTACAGGCAGATACAGAGGCTGACCTCAGCTCATGTGTCCATGCTGCATGGAGCAGCACCCAGAAGAGATCATAGATTCATAGAATGGCTTGAGTTGGAAGGGTCCTTAAAGATTATTTAGTTCCAACCCCCCTGCCATGGATAGGGACACCTCCCACTAGACCAGGTTGCTCAGAGCCTCATCCAGCCTGGTCTTAAACACTTCTTGGGATGAGGTGTTCACAACTTCTCTGGGCAACTGATAGTAGCTCAGGTTTGGAACCAGCAGAAACATGTGCCCCTGCAGACAGCAATAACAAGTGCATGGTATGGCAGTAGTAGAGCTACAGGGGGACCACAGACCTGCCTCACTATGAGTTTGTCTCATAATCTGGACTCTTGTTTCTATCATCACACCTGCTCTGCTGTTTTTTAGCAAGATACAGCAGAAATGTGCCCTTGTCAGTGCAGACATTTCTCCTGCCTGCCTTGCTTCCCTTCCCTGCCTCAACTTCTCTCTGCCTTTCCCTTTGAAGCAATGTTTCTGACAGTATCAGTAATAAGACAACATCTATGACCCATCCTGGGGATGCAGTGCTGTACTGTTTTCTGCTAGACCTTCATCTGATCAAATTTTATATGTCCCAATTAATGAGAAATTATGTCAGACCAGTAGCAGAGAGAAACTCAAAGTCTCCAGACAACCCAGCCTCAAATACAAACGAGCTCACCTTCTTTATCGTCTACAAAGTGTTTTCCAGATCATTCTCCTTCCTTCTTTGTATGTACACCTCATCTGCTCACTTTTTGCTAGTGACTGTAGAGAAACCCACTGGCTGCTTCTAAGAAGGTAGTTAAGTTCAGCAGCATGTAAGTGAGAAGAAACAGCATGACATTCTAAGGAAACACCAGTTCCTGCTCCTTTACCTCAGCAGATCAGTGCCATATCAGATATGCATTTTTTCCCCACCTAAGGTCTTTCAAGGCTGGACACACATAGCTTCCACAGCAGGGTATCATTTGCCTAGGACAAGGCTCCCTATAGCTGAATGGTCTCTTCCAAATACGTCTCGTGTACCTGTTCCCCAAGGAAGAACCCATCAGTTTGACTCTTGCACTACTTGGGATTCTTCAAAAGAAGAATCACCCCTCTTGAGCCACTTCTCTTTGATGGATTCAAGAGACAGAAGACATACAGAAGGAGAGATGCAGTTTTGTGAGCTCTTTCCTTTCCCCTGAACATCCTCCTTACCTGCCACACACACGCAGTGGGAAAGTTTTAGCTGAAGCATAAATTTGAGCTGGTCCCTCAAAGAAAACATCAAACCTTTGCAACACTGGAACAAAAAAACACAGAGTCACTCCATCAAAGGCAACAGACCACCTAGTCATGAGATCACAAAAGGGAAGAGTGTGTTCATGTAAAGCTAGAGTCCTATGAAGTAACATGTTCATGAGGTAAAAGAAAGGACTAATTAAAAACAGAGAAGCCATAGAAAGAATTCTGTTTCCCCCCTCCCGCCCCCAACATACAAACAGTCTCACAGAGGTCTTCAGTGTATTCTCACTCTGTGCCTAGCTGTTAGCAGATAACTTCTCCACAAATCTCCAGTACAATCTCCCTTGTGTTCCTTTCTGATATTGCCCACTGTATATCCTATAGATTTGTGTTTAAGCCTAGCTCCCAGACAGTAAATCTTAGTTTACAATGTTTGGCTATGTATTGTCATACAGACAGAAACAAGCAACCTCATACTCCATCTTACCGCGTTCCTCCACCGTAAAGGTACTGGATACTTTTGGGTTCACCACATGGATGGTGTAAGTCCCCAGAGAGAGTTCAGCAGCTAACTGGAAAGAAAGTTCTGCAATGCCTTGCTTTGCTTTCACATCCAACCACTGGCCAATGCAGTTTTGGTTTGGGTCCTGCAGTCCAAGGGAAGGAAAGAAGAAGCAGTTGTCAGAAACATCTGCTATTCTCTACCGAGAACCCACTGAATTCAAAGGCATTTCAGAGATTTTGGAGGCTTTCACAGGTTCCTGCTGTTTTTTCCCCAGATAGTGCCCCAGTGAGGTAACATGAGTGCTGAAGCACCAGTAGAGGTGAACCCAAACCACCCAGGGTTACTCTACTCTGTACTACCATCAAAAAAGAAATTTCCTGACATTTAGACTGTCTAGTTTCACACAGAGATGAACGGCAAGACTTAGCTTCAGGTGTTCCTGAATGCAGGAGTAGCTGGAAGCTGAACCATTTGTATCACTAATGGATGTTAATAAGAAGCATGTGGACAGATTATGCAAATGCATGTATATACACAGACCTTAAGAAAAGTAATTTGACTTAGCAAGGTATTATCCATACTGAAGTACTTTTCCCCATAACACCTGAGGAGCCTGAAACACCCACCTGGACTTCCACCACAGAGTACTGCAAAGCAAAAAGACAGCAATGTCAGGAGCTGGAACAACAGAGCAACCTGCATATAAACTTATTTTACCCAACTAGCCTGCGTGCTGCGACAACACCATCAGTCGCAAACATTACCATATAAAGAGTTTGAGCCTACCCAAACCAGGAGAATGGCTTTGAAATAGTAAGGGAAACAGGTAAAGTGAAAAACTTTGCTCTTCTGCTCTTCTTTGAATTGGCTTTTTAATCCCTGAATTTTTAAGATGCGCTTTGATAGATACTCTACAGTCATGAGAGCCAAAGTTCACTATTAAAAAAAAAGGAGAAAAGTAGACAAACATACAAATAATCCCAAAATCACACATATTAAAAGGCACTGGTTTTGTAACACAAATCACAAGAATTAGGAAAACTGTATCACCTATAGGAAATATATATCCCAAGTTTTCCTGTAAAATCCCTGGCCTAGGAAGCAAGGCTTGGAGATAGTAATTACTACTGACTGCAGCTGACAGTAGCAGGGAGGGACAAAGAAGGATATACTTCAGCCCTTCTAGGCCTATTAATTCTCTATTGGTTCTTATACCACTGCAGCTATCACCCAGGAGGACATGTGATTTGGGAGCATAAAGCATAAAAAGGCAGGAGCAGGGGCTTGGGAGAATAACTGGTCTGTAACCAGAAGGCCACATGTAATTCAAATTAGTCATCATTCTGAACTTTCATACAAGTTGTACTCAACATTTCTGTTTTCACTGAAGACAAAAATAAAAAAGTGCAGGCTACCTATTTTCATAACTTCAATCTAATGTCAGTGTAAAACAAAACACAGCACCTCTGTTATCTGCAACCCATCTAATTTGAAAACTATATATTACAGCTTTAATGCTGCAGTGCACTCAAGCTTCATAAAAACTTTGTTTAAATATGACCTCTTCTGAATTTTCATCACAGCATTATTAACAGATATAATGCTAATTTACTTATACATACACATAGACATCAAACATTTACAGACAAACACCTTCATGAACCCCTTGTAGGCATTAAATGTAAAAGGAAACATTACATTAAATGTAAATGTGTTTTTTACTCAATTATCTAACTAATATAAGAGATATGACTTCTCTGTTGGCAGGAGAAAGGAGTGCATGATCCTAGGTCCCCACCAATAGTGCAAATGTCAGGAAATTAAGTCAGCTATAAAGAAGTCAGAAAGATCTCTCCTGTTACTTCAGTCTAGAGGGATTTGAACCAACTCTCTGCTCTTTAATATTTATCTGTGTATGTGTCCATCAGTATTTATCCATCATGGTGTGAATTCTTGTTGGCTTTCTTCAAATTGCTTGAGGACATAGGAGTGTGAAGTAGCTACAGCTGCTGGCTGCCAGTATAATTGCTTACCACAAAAAGATCTTGTCTTGCAGTTCCCTGGCTAGCACATATGCAAGTCTCTGGCAACTTTTCACTCCCTTGACATAGAGTGAATGAGCTGCTGCCAGCAGCAAGTCAGTATAATTTGGTTATAATGTTTTCTCTCTTTTCTTTTTTATGATTACTTCATGCACATCCTTTCCCATATCAATAATTTTTTCTTAAAATTTTGCAGATGCATCAGTTTGCTTCAGACCCTCCTGGCACCCATAGGTGCAACACTGTTCACAAAGTGTTGAGCTTTCCAGAGCTCCAGGAGGGGAGCTTCAGGTCTGTCTGAGTCTGTACACAACTTGTCTGGTAACTGTGCTCACAGCCAGCAGCCTGCAGATGTCCCCAGAAGCCCTTGCTTGTTTCTTGGTGGGAGGAGAGGAGGGCAGGTGCACACAGCTCCTGGTCTGCCCTGTACTAACTCAGCTAGCAGGGAGTGCTGGCACACTCCCTAGATACCATCAGCAATGCCAACCTTCCCACCAGCCACCAGCCATCCTGTGGAGAGTGACAGCACAGCCATCAGCACATGGGCACTGCTGTTCCACTTTGGCTTAGTAGAGGACTGGTGTGGGCTGCCTGGGTTGGTGCTGCAGACATCAAGACTGTCTTAGCCTCCACGGCATGGGGCTAACGGAGGAGGCAGACCTGTCAGAGGGAGCCCAGAGATTTCCTTGCCTCCACCTAGATGGGATTTACCTTGCTGTTAACGGGAACAAAATCTTCAGTCAACGTCACAATCCAGAATTTCACTGAAGGGAGAAAATGAAGAAGAGCACATTATAGAGACAGAATGCACCTAGGAACAGATTTGCCCTGCACTTCCCTCACCCTGAAATCACAGCTCCCCACATAGCCCTGCTGGCAGCCCCACTTACCCTTTACTCAACCCTGCCCCTTCTCCTCAAACACATTGCAGCACACAGCAGCCAGACTCACAATGCAGAGTCCCATGGGCTACACCTGGCATTACCCTTGTATTTCCTAGTCTGCAATGTGAGCAGAACAGCTCTACCTGGCCCTGACTGAGAAGATGATGTTCAAGTTGCTCCCTCTTCTGAGACATCTCTGCTCCTAGAGTGTGTGAGGTTGACCCTTTCAGTCCCCTCCTGCCCCTAAAACATGGTGCATGGATACATCACTCCAGAAGGCAGCAGATAGCTTCTTGCTCCATTCCCATGGAGACTGCATGGCACAAAGCACTCAGCACGCCACTCACAGTAAATTGGGAACAAAGTCTGGGCAGGTCAAGGCAGGGGAACTGTCATGGTGTTCTGGTAGTGCTCACCTGTCTGACCTGGGTTATAGACAGGTTTATCCATCTGGATGAATGTGCCTGTGCCAGACCGGTAGATCAGGACTTGCTTCTCTTCATTTGTTTTGAAGAAGTGGCCATTGGACATACGCAGCTGGACAGTGCCCACCTCCTGGCTGCCTGCAGGTTGGGGGACCTAAGATACAAAAGATGAGCCACCAAGACAGCAGATATCTGGAGAGGACAAGATGGAATCACAGAAATGCTCTTCTCCTTGCTCCAGATGCACTGTGAGGCCAGCCTCTTCTCTGCTTCACGCTGAAAGCCAGCACAGGGTGTCCCCTAGGTGGCTGAGGGCTGTCTGTGGAAGCACAGGGGACAGTGACTGCACTTGGGACAGACCTTGCAAAAGAGGAAAAGGGAGCCTGTTCTGGCATCAAAATTGTATCCGCCCCTTCACAGGGCCACTATTAGAGCCTGTGTGAAGTGAGATGAAGAGTACTTAACCCAAGGGAAGAAAAGGTCTATGTTAACTATAAATCTCTTTGCTACAGTGTGCAGGTCACAGAGGCTGAAATCCACTCTTATTTATCAAACCAAGAAAATAACATTCACGAGTTTCACAGATCAGGAAGACATGTGCTGACCTTGTGTGCACGCCCTCCAATGTCTTTCCTAGTCATACAGCACATTTTCCACCCCTAAAAGAGAAGCTTGGAGGGAAGCAAACATGATGGGAGACTGTCTAAGATGAAAGGTCTGACTCTTCCTGCATCACAACTCAACAAATGACACCCTGAGACAGTCCTTCCTTCTCAGGGGAGAGAAGGAGCTACACAGCTGCCATTTGGGTGCTTCTAAGTGCCTCCACCCTCCTCAGTTCTTTGGCATCTGTCCAGGCAGCCTTCCCTCAGTGTGCCAGCAGGGTGGATCGTGATATACCCAGCAGGAAGAGTATCATGCACGCAGAGAAAGGCGGGGAGCAAAGACATGAGGCTCCCACTAAACACTCTCCCTGACTTTGTATTCACTCCTTTCCATGACCTCTCTTCTCCCATCATTTTCAATCTCTATCTCCAGTGAGAGGAGTCAGGAGACAAAAGAGCATGCTGGAAGTTGCCAGCTAGAGATCCCCACCAGGAACGATCCTGACCTGAAATATGGAGCACTCAAAGATCCAGTTGTTCCGGACAACTTTGCGGTAGAGGCTGAGGTTGCCAGCTGGATGTACAAGAGTTAAGGCCACACGAGTAGGCTTCTCCACCCCACGGAGGTCCAAGCACACCCTCTGCGAAGAGGGGTAGGGCAGTGCAGCTGGAATGATGATCAGGTACCTCCTGCAGTTGGAAAACAAGACATCACATCCACTCTTGGCATTAATACTCTATGGTCTGAGGAAGCAGGAGGGTTTACCAACTCTCCGGGGGCAGGAGGTGTTGCTCTGCTGGAGTGAGAGGGACAGATCAACCATGAGAGTGTGAACCTCTCACAGGGGTGATAGAAGCTTCATAGTTAATTTCGAATACAAGAGAAATGCTTTCAGGTGACCTCTGTGTGCATAATTTTGGAGGATGCTACAGTAGTGCAGAGAAATGTGTACACAGAAATGTGTACTGTTTCTGCAAATGGAGCTATTCTCAGGTGTTTCCAGTTCACATGGAAAATGCAACAGTCCAGCCCCTTAACAGAAAAGGATTCACCTTGTTTGCTTTGAGACAGCTTCTCAGATACCTTGGCAGCAGACTGGTTTCTGCTTAACCATCCCCAGCCCTTTTCACTTGCCCTTCACTTTATCCTACACCTTTCCTTACAGCCTTCCTCAGACTGCAGTCCCTCGCTCCTCTTCTTCCCACCACTTCTGTGCCAACTTCAGTATTGCAGCAATATCTGCGAGAGAGGTTCCCACCTTCAGGAAGATCTTCTGTTCATAACAAGGCTTGTGGTGTGTTGCGTACCCATCCCATATTTATCTCTTTCAGGAGATGACCCACAGGGTCCCACACTCTCTCCCTGCTATCCTGGCCCCTCCCTCAGCATCACAACTGTCAATTACCAAATTTTTAAATGTCACTTACGGTTGCGCTGCTATCCCCAGGATGTAGAGCAAGCAGCTCAGTAGGAAGGGAGTCCACATTTTCATAGGAGACCCCCAGAGAGGTGGATTCCTCTGGAGAGGAAACTGGTCAGAAGAGAAGGTAGGGTGCAGATTCTCTCATTCCAAGGTCTCCAGGCCACCTGCTGTTGTAGCAGTTTCCCCCCGGAAGCAGACAAGAAGCCCTAGAGTTTCCTGCCTTCTGCCTCATTCCCGTCTTTATAGTGCTGCAAGCACAGGCTTGTACCATTCAGGATATTCCCCAGCCAATCCAAGTCTTTTTGGACTCCAGCCTCTCTGCTCTCCTAATCCCCTGTGGATGAGCCAGCATATATATTCAGACAAATACACTTTTTATTTTACTAGCCAACCATTTGTTTCCTGTTCACTGCACTGACCCTGCTCCTTGTGCCAATTGTAGTCT
Source organism: Todiramphus chloris collaris (assembly GCA_025345505.1). Classification (NCBI taxonomy): domain Eukaryota; kingdom Metazoa; phylum Chordata; class Aves; order Coraciiformes; family Alcedinidae; genus Todiramphus; species Todiramphus chloris. The sequence continues at coordinate 1,328,198 of JANVCC010000044.1, forward strand.
CAGTCTCATTGTTTTGACTTCAGCTGGCATGTGGCATGTGCACTCAGCTGGAGCTCATGGTGAATGCTTGTGGTCATACTCTTTTCAAGCTTTCTGAGCCTGTAGCTCCCAAGGCAGGTCTCAGTCTTAAGCTAGGGACCAGGCTGCATACAAAAGAAGCATATATTCATAGTGCTCTGCTACTTTGCAAAGTGCTGCCTTACCCAGGAGGAGAGCACAAAGAGTGGACAGAGCTGGAGTCCTCATCTTATCTCTGCCCTACAGGTATTCCAGTTTGAAGAGGACATCTAACAGCTATAGTTCACTCCAGCTATATCACGCCATCCTCTGTGGCCCAGTTCAGGGACAACTTACGCATGCACTCATGGATGGAAACGAGTGTTGAACATTGGTCAGGCAGGTCAAAAACTACACAGCTTCAGTCCTACAAGGTTTTCTCTAGCTACCAAGAGCCTGTGCCTATGGCCCTAGGTGATCAGAACACACAGTTTTGGAGCTTCTTTCCACATGTTAATTCTATACCCATAGTCTACTGATTATACTGAACTTTTGTATGAGTATCTTACCACATCTAAAAAGAAAATCTGGTTCTTGAAACTACTTATTCTTAAAATAAGGAAGTTCTTGTATTGTAGGGTAGTGGCTATTTCATATCAAAATGCACCACTGATATATTCTCCAGTACCAAACTGAGGTCTTAAATACGTAGGGCCTAGTAATATTTTCTTTTTCTTTAGGAAAGACTAATGTGTAACAAAGAAACTAGAGTTTGGGGTTTTTTTACACCACACACACACACACACACACAGTGGGCAGATAGCAATCCTCTCTCTCCTTTTTCTTTGTTCGGCTTAAGAAATGCTGGTGCCAATGTCTGAGAAAAAGGTGTTAGTGCACCTGGATAAACAAGTGAACAGGAACCGGAGCAAGAATATCTATCATTCTCTGACATGAGACTCCCCTTCATTCCTTTCCATGTGTTTCAAAAAGTACAGGCAGTGCCTGCTAAACAATCCCAGCTGAGATTTGTTTGCTCACAGTAGATCCACAGCAGTTCCAGGGGACAGACAGATCCTTCATAAGCCAGATTCCAGCACAGGGGCTCATAAAAGCAATGGTATTGTGAGTCCTGGCTCCTAGTGACTCCAGGAGCCGCTTTGTGAGAGTAGACACATAAAGACCTCTGAAGTTTTGGACTTAGCACTGATGGGAAATCTACATTCTGAGCAATCAAGACAATCCAGCATCCAGACAATGAAACAGAATGAAATTAATGTTGCAGCAGCAACAATAAAGTCGCAGGCTTGGTGTGCATGATTCATCCCGTTATCCATCTCCCATTACTGGCATGGTGACCAGCTGCTGGTGGCCAGGAGGTGCATGGAAAGAGTGCCTCTTAGCACAGCTCTGTATCCACTGGAACTTGTGGCAGTGCACAGGGTACCTGTCTGTTTTCTTGTGCTGAGATCCTTCCCCAGCCCACAGACCCATTGATCACTTAGAGTCATAGAATCATTAAGGTTGGAAAAGACCTCCAAGACCATCAAGTCCAACACCTCCATGACCACTAGACCATGTCCCAAAGCACCACATCCACCTGTTTTTTGAACACTTCCAGGGATGGTGACTGCACCCCCTCCCTAGGAAGTCTGTTCCAATGCCTCACCACTCTTTCAGTAAAGAAATTCTTCCTAATGTCCAATCTAAACCTGCCCTGGGACAACTTAAACCCATTACCTCTCATCCTGTTGTTAGTTACTAGGGAGAAGAGGCCAACACAGGCCTCACTACAACGTCCTTTCAGATAGCTTTAGAAGCAATAAGGTCTCCCCTCGGCCTCCTTGTCTTCAGACTAAACAACCCCAGTTCCCTCAGCCGCTCCTCATAAGACATGTTCTCCAATTTCCTCACCAGCTTCGTTGCCCTCCTCTGTACCCTCTCCAGCACCTCCATGTTTTTCTTATGCTGTGGCACCCAAAACTGGACACAGTGCTCAAGGTGCAGCCTCACCAGTGCTGAGTACAGGGGCACACTCACTTTCCTACTCCTGCTAGCCACACTACTTCTGATACAGGCCAGGATGGTGTTAGCCTTCCTGGCCACCTGGGCACACTTCTGGCACACTTGGCTCAGAGACAGGTAAGGTGCACAGAAGTTGCTGAGGCTGGATTTGTGTCCCTGGAGGCAGGTGGTCCTTGGTGCTCTAGCAGCAGACCTGATCACGGAAGCACACACACCACCAAGGCTCCAGGTTGAATCATTGCAACCCCTCAATTTTGTGAACAATAAACAGATGAGTCTGATGTCTGACACGTTCTGCTCTAATCAGAGAGGGGAAAATTTAGGACACAGAGAAATCACTGTGTTTTGTTCAAAAGTGGTTTTGTTCCCCAAGTTTATATTCTCCTGAAATAAAGCCGTATCTCTCCAAATGCTCTCTGGTGTGGGCAGACACCGCAGGTACTACAGTTTAAATCCAAGAAAGAAGATTTTTAAGGATCCAGAAGAGAAGTTAAGAAAGCAGGCATAGAAATTGCAATGAATATTGAGTCAAAAATGTCAGCATGCGCAATTTTTACAGTGTGTGCACACATGCATATGAGTGGGGTTTTTTTTGTGTGTGTGTGTGTGAACTCCTCCTGCAATAATGAGCTCATGCATGAGCTACCCCTCCTGAGGTCAGTAAGGAAGAGTTAGAATACAACTGCGTATGGCCACTACAGCAGTTGCTTTCCCATTAAGACTCTATTACAGGGACTTTTATCAGACTTGTTGCCAGAATTGTGTGCAGAAAGCTGTAGTATCTGCAAAATTGTTTTTTAAAAGATTCAGAGAAAGCAAAAATCCTGTTCTGCAGAGTTAGACTCTGCATTGCTCATGGACTGCTGAGGAAATTGAATAAAGAGAAGGGAAAAGCTCTTGTTTAAACAAAGGTGCAGAAGAAGGAACAAAGTGACGCCTGGAATGAAGTCAACCTCAGCACAGCCACTTCTGGCACTGCACAAGGCACTGGTAACACCTAACTGCTGTATTGAATGCATACGTTCATTCTGGTCCTGTTAAGATGCACATGAAGCATGAAGCAGTCTTTCAGCAGCCTGCCTTGCTGGCAGATCTCCTTGGTGCATTTTGGGGAGTGTTCGCTCTTAACCAAAAGAATTTGCAACGCTTATGTATTTGCATCACAGATGGAACTTGCTGAGACTTCAGGGTTACTCTGGAACTTCAAAGTTGAAATTTAAACACGCTTTCCAAACCCCTTAATTTAAACCACCACAGATCCCAGCCTTGTTGAAGGGTCTGGTCTGGAGGACTTTCAGGGCTGTAGCCAAAGCCAGACCCTCAAACCTGACTCCACTCCCAGACCTTCTACTCCTAAGCCTGACCTTGCACTTAGCCACCACACTCACAGCCAGCTCTAGGGAGGGTCTGTGGAGACCTGCCTGTCTATACAGGGACACAGAACTGCCAAGCTTGAAGAGCTTAGATGACGAACTGGAGTTCCTTAAATCATGACAGGGCTGACTTTGAAAAGCAGTGATAGACATTGAATTTTTACATATGCTTTGATTGTTGAATTGCACTTGCATCTCCTTGTCTTGTGACACAGACCCTATTCACTCTCCAGCAGTTCATTAGGGGGGAGAGTTCAACTGTGGGGCATTGTTCCTACCTGACAACTCATGCTTGAATTGGTCCTGTGCAAGAACTAGCTTCACAGGAGGTGCAGAAACTAAAATTACTCCCCTCCCTCTTTCTATGCTAGGACAGAAGCTAATCTGTGAGATACACAACAGGGTAGATTTACTTTACATCCATGTAAAGCTCAGAGTGGGCCAAGACCTTATTGCTCAGCTACATATGTATGTGGTAGGTGATGCTCAGTGGCATCAGTCTTCACGCAGGGCTAGGACTTCTCAACCCCATACAGATGACTGCACAATGCTGCTGGAGGGCAAGCCAGTGCTGGAAGAAATGAATATCAGATACATGGTTCAGATACAGTCTCCCTATAAGAGTCTGCTTTTGCTCTTTCCTCCAACGTAATCCTCTTGTCACAGAGTCCAAACACACACCACAATACATAGATTTGTGATTTGTATTTTATTTTCACTTTTTTTACAGGCAAGAAATTTCCTATATTAAAAAAAAATAATCAGAATTAATCAGACACCCCAAAGAATTCTCCGTGAAATAGCTGTCAGGATGAGCAGAATGGCTTGGGCTGGAGTTAATCCTGAAAGCCAACTTGAGATTTGTCCCAGCATCAATATCCCAAGCCCACCAAGGTGTAACTTTCCAGGTGACACGTGCCCATCAGACCAGAAGTAATAATGCAGCAGCCTTGTTGTCCTAGGGCATCTCGCTCTAGTGGGATTCCTGTGGACTGAAACAGTGGGCAGTAAAAGGGAGCAAACCAAGTCCCTGAAGAAATGAGAGCAGAAGAGGGAGTAAACCTAGAGAACAAATACTATGACCCAAATTATTAACCCTGGGATTAATAATAATTAATAGATAAAAAATTAATAATAGCTAACAGCTAGGGAGCCCAGGATCTCACTAAGGACTCTATAGGAAAGTGTTTCTCTTGTTTGAACCAATGCTCCTGTTTTATCTCAGCCCCTCCCCAGAAAGAGGGACTCTCCATACCCAACCAGAGTAAGCTGAAAACAGTACCACAAATTCTGCTTTAAAGTTCTTCTGGAACAGCACGAGCCACCTATGAGTGCTGTCACTCAGCTGGCAGGCAGACCCATGCACTACACCAGCCCAGACAGCCCTGCAGAGAGTCCCAGAAAGTGCACACTAGTCCTTGACAGCACGGACAGGTATTAATCACCTCATATCCTGTTTGTAGGGCAATCCAGCAAAGACTACATTACAAAGTGCAGAAAACAGAGGGCAGAGATGGAAGTCCCTGGAGGCCTAGGGAGTTTCATATATAGTCCTAGATGAAGGGAACATGCTGACTCAGAAATACATAGGACTCTTCCTATGAGATAGAGAGGTGACTGGGTTGTAGAGGAAGCATCACAAGGCTACTAAGTCTGTATGGAGTCTGAGGAAGGGACTCCTACCTCAGACGCAGAAGACATTATAATCAGCCAGGGCCTGCTCCTCTGCAACAGGACAAGAGAGATCCAAGTTATCCTTGCACATACCCAAGTGCAAATATCCAGACAACCCTGGCATCCCATGGTTCCACACTGACCTGGGTGGTAGTAGTCATAGACCCTGACATGGCCTGGCTTCAGGTTGATCACCCCAATCTTCTGCTCCAGATGCAGGACATATGTTTCAGACTTATGGCTCAGCTGGGGAAGAAGAGCAAATGACAGTTCACTTGAGTTCTTTTTATTCCTCAACTAAAATTGGTCTTACTCATAGTCCATAACAACTCTGAAGAGTCAAAGGCAGGACTTCAATGTGAATCTTGAATATCCTGCTCTGCTACTCCAGTCCTGGATTCTGCACACATCTCTGCCATTGCCCTCCACTTCTGCAGCTTCTCTAGTAGCATATGCATACCTTGTCCAAGTAGATGGCCACACCTCCTTGTGTTTTCTCCGCTCTCCTCACAGAGTGCCCATGCTGCAGCTAGGACAGGAGAGCAGAGGAAGCAATTTAGTCTGGTCTTTCAAAAAGCAAGAATGAGACATCCCAACAAGGTTTATCTAAGCTTGAATGGGCAGACTCTCATTCACTCACTTTCAAACTTCTTTTGAGTTCTTACCCCTTCAGGCTGATTTCCATGCAGGCCCACCCAGCTCCTGCAAAACTTGGGGACAGGAACCTAGGCTACTTAGCTGTCAAGGATATGCTGAGCAAATTGGGCCAGCAAAAATATCATCCTCAAGGCACAAAACAAGAATCAATAGTATGTGTTCCTGTTTCTTGTGTGGCAGAGGGTAAGGGATGGTGAGCTTGCTCAAGAGAGAGACAGGCAACACCATTCTGTGCAAATGCACCCCCTTCTCTTTGGGTATACATGGCCCCACTGACACCGCATCACCATCCTGATCCCAGGCTTCTTACAGACATCCCATATCCTGAAGCCATGACGAATCCAGACAGTAGGGACACCTCCACGATCACCATGTTGGAAATGGATTTCTTCCCAGTGTACCTGGGGGAGAAGATCAAAAAGAGAGTCTCTGCTAGCTTAGCCTTCCCTCCACCACCATACTCTGTGTGCAGGACCCTGAGCCAGGCAGTCCAGCTCTAGGACTGGGGAAAAGGTAGTAACTGTTCCCTCTCACAGGGGACAGATGATTCCTGCACTTCTCTGAGCAATCCCAATCTGAAGTGACTAGTTGCACTCCTCTCCCTAGCAAGAACCAAAGCCCTTAGAAACATTTCCCCATCCCCAGAGACCCTTGTATCTTTCCTTCTCCATCTTCCACCTGGACCTTCTGCTGAAACTTTCTGGTGCCTCCACTGCAGCCAAGAAGCACCCCTCAACTCTCCAGCCATGTCTGGCTTGCTTTCTTAAGTGGAGCAATGTCTTTAGAGTCACCTGACATTGACGTAGACAGTAACAGAGTGTGGATCATCAGTGCAATTGACTGGTTCCGTTTTCACCCTCAAGGCAAAGGATGTGGAGACCCATACAGAGGGCATGTTGTACCTCAGCACCACCTGCAGGGAGAGACAAAAAGACAGGATAAGACATGGATAATTAGTTCAATATCATCTATCGTATTTTTTTTTCACTGACTGTTCTAACCCTCAAGATATGGACCCCAGACAGTGACTGGATAAAGCATACACAGTGAACAAAGTCATCCCACCACTCAAAATAAAGGTCACTCAGATTGGAAACCTTCCATGATCCTTCTAGCTGGGATCTTTCTCCTCACCCTTCCCCTTGAGACTGTGAAAGTCAAGCACATAGCAGTGGGACCACTATACATTTCTGTCCTCCAATACTCTGAGAGTTGTGCTCACATTTGGTCAAGTTATATTGTCTCTGAGTCTCCTGCAGCACACAGGTTTATTGCATTGTCAAAAGGCTGGGATTAAAGCACAGCTAACACACGTTTCCTTGCATAAAGCTGCAATGGAGAGTTTTGGATTTGATAAGATGATGAGAAGAGCATTGTCACTGTGGGAACCCACCCGGGTAAAGACACAACAGCTGCCATAGGCCTGCACTGAGAACTTGTCTGGGACTTCTGTCAATGCCACCTCCTGCACCAATAGCCGGTTCCGGTAGGAGACTTGGAACTTCCTCCCAAAACCTCTCTGGGATCGCACCCTCACTTCTGCAGCCCCTTTTGTGCTGTATGTCAGTGCTGCATACTTAGCCAAGGCCTGTAAGGCGACAACTGTGTCCTGAAAAGAAAGAAACGATTACGTTTGTAGCTCTGAGACCCAAAGATACTTGAACTCACTGTCCAGAGGAACTCCATATACAAGGACTCCTCTCCTCAAAGCATTCACACTTGTGTATATTGTTGTGTATACATTGTGCAGAGGTTCTTTCTCAAGCAACATTCCCTTCCCCAGCCACGAGTTACCTGTGTGGAGGCAAACCCTCCATAGGCATTCTGCTGCCTGGAAAGCCAGGCCACAATTCCAGAGGCTGTGTTGAGATCAGACTCTGTGACATTTGGCTTGCAGAGCAGGGCAAGGAGGATGTAGGCTGTCATCTCCACATCCACAGACAGTGGCTGTGACCAAGAGCTGGTGCTGGGTCTAGGCTTGGATGCAGTCTGAGTCCAGTGGATCTGCCCACCTGGGAAAGGAAGGGCATAGATGACACTGAGCGATGTCATGAAAGAAATCCTGAAGCCTGGGAGGCACAGTGGCTTGTGTCTACAAGAACATTGAGTAAATACCTCTTGGGTGGGTCATCACTGTAATCCCATGTACTTTGCAATACTCAACACTGCATATTACACATGAAGGTGATACACAGAAACTAATAGGCCAATAATCTTCATAAACATTATCTCCCAGACAACCAACTTCTCCACTGTCTTGTTTGCCAGGTCCACTAACTACCTGACACTAGCTAGCTACCCATCCTCCAGTCCTGGGCATCAGAGAGTGGGGATCACAAGAAGTGGGGCAGCTTGCCAGCTTGCTTCCCTCTCTAGGGCTTTGTAGTCCTGCATATGAAAGCACACTTCCCATAGAGCCCAACCTTAATTTTGGTACCAGGAAAGGGCCAGAGATTTGAAGGAAATCAGCACCCACACCACAGTATTGCCAGCACATACCTTGAGGTCATAGACTGGTCATCTAAAAACTCTTTGGTGAGGACCTAGAGGATAAGGCTATGGTCCTTCCAGGTTGCATGCAACCAAGGGCTCAGAAAGTTACTCATCCCTTCTCTGATGTTCACCTGGCACTGAGGTTCCCATACCTGCTCTGATTGCCTTTCGATCAAGCACATCAAGTAGCTCTTGCGTGAGTTGAGAGTCCTTGGCCAGGGCGAAGGTGTAGGCCAGCAGGGCCTGGGTGTAAGTGCTGGCAGCTCTGGGAACAGAAGGGGCAATGTAGCCCAGAGCCTTGCGCACCACTGTACTCTGCAGAGAAGAGTTACACAGGTGTGGTCACAAACAAAAACACATCAGGCAGGCAAACAGGTGACAGAAGCGGAAGGATTCCCTAGCATTCCCTAGCACAGAAAGCACCCCATACATTCACCCATGTGTCTCTGTGGTTAAGCCTGCACTTTTCTTTTTGTATTAGTCCAGCACCAGTAAGCAGTGTCTCCAGCCCTTGGTGTAAGGTGCTTGACTGACACACACCCCCATCCCAAACTGTCCATGGGTCTCAGTAGTGCTCTCTCAATGAAACGAATGCTCTCACTGCTACGGTAACACCACCACATCTTACTTTCAACGTCTGAACACAAGAGCAAGAAGACACAATTGCAAAAGCTTACACACAGCCTGCTGACCATAATTACTGTATTCAGTTTACCTCTGCTATGCCTTACAAAATCACTGGGATTTCCAGTTTCATCAGTACTACTATTGGCAGCAAACCCATTGGTCTCAGCAGCATTGTATTCCAGCATTCAGCTATGTTATGCTGAACATGAGCCAAAGGCTTGCAGTGCTTACCTGCCCCATATGTGTGCACCTACAACATTTTGTGGTTTCGCCTTTTCCAGAGGTCTCTTGTTTAAGAACAATAAGAACACAAGGACTACATTTAAGATTTATTCTGATGTGACATGTTCCTTATCTCTTCCCCTTCTTGGAAAGAGAAAAGGTAGTGTCTGTGTCATCCTTGTGCTCTCTAGATAGAGTAGTATTGCTGGATGTAACGACCAATTCTCAGAAATGCTCATAATTACTACTCATGGAGTAACAAAAAGTCCCATGATCCAACTGCTGCTTTTTGGTTGCTATCTCTTGCTAAAGCCCAGCAGAAGCACTAAGCTAGGCTTCCACCCTTTCAAGAAGTCCTACTTTTCTGTTTGCTGCTCTTAAACATAATAACTGCAACCATCACAGTAACCTTTCTATTCTGTAACTGAACAGAGATAAGCAGGGATTGCAGCAAGCCTGTGAATTTGTTCAGTCTCCTTTATTACTCCTTTTCCTTCTTAAATCTCTCATTTGCCCAGGCAGTTGAAATGGAGGTAGCAGAACGAGTGTTTGTACAGCTTCCAAACTTCAAGTGGAAACATTTGACGTACCACCTCCAAAGTGCTGACTGCTACCACACATCTTAATGCCTTGTCTGGGAACAGTCTGACACATACTATAATCCATCTAGCTCTGGTGTCTTCTGGTGAAAGTAATGCAATAACTGAGAATGTCACTCTACCACAAGTGTTTCACCCTTACTGCGTTCATCCAGCTGCTGACAACAGCAGTAAAAAAGCATTTAGCCTCTGTGAGCAGTCATGTGCCAGCTGAGAAATTACTCCTCTACAACATGCCATTTATTTCTCCAGTCAACATAAACGATCAAAATTTTGTTCCAAGAGATCAATTTCCAGCACAGAGTAGGAGTAGAGGGCTGCTTTTCTCTGCCTAGACTTTTTGTCATGCAAACTGTTGGTAAATTCAGGACCACATAAAATATTTCCAACCTTTCCCTGTATTTTAACCCCTAATGAATTTCATGAGCCTTTTCAGTATGCTTGTAAGGGAAAGCAGGATCTCTTCTGAACATACTGAGTGCATCAGCCCTTGCAGGACATCCTCAAACTTCTTCACAGAACTTTGACCTCCAGTGAGTGTGCGTTCTTTGTAAAAGCATTTCTAACCCACTCAAGGACACTTTTTCTGGGTGCTATGGCAAGCTTTGTGTTTCCCACAGACTTACTCAAGAAATTCCTGTATTGAAGCTAACTCTTTAGACTTGTATTTTTACCTATTCATTGTTACTTTTGAGTGACTTTCATCATCACAACCATTTTCTCTAAAAACAATGGTTTATGCATGTATGTCCAATTCAATAACTGTCTAATTACTTTCCTATCAACAAATCTGATGCTGCAATGAAGCATTCCTCACTTCATGGACAATCCTCTGATCTAACAGTACTGCTGCTATCTTCTCTGAAGCACTAGGAATTCCATGAGGTCTCCTACTCTGTGGTAGCCTAGATTCTCTATCACCACTTTCAGAGTACCAAGTCTGTGGATTCATTCACTAACTCTGTGGATTCATTCTGAACAGTGCGACTTCCACTACCTCATTGTGCAAATTGCTCTGAGGTCCTGTTTGTCTCCTTTTCAGGATTTTATTCCTGGATTTGGAGTACAGTCTGATGTCTTCACAGGAACTCTTTGCTTTCCCTCCCCAATGACAAAATCTAGTTCTTAAGACCCACAACAAATTCTTTGTTAATTTTCTACCAGAATGAAGGTCCTTGTCCTTTTGTTTCATTCTGCTGCAGATCACAGTATGTACCAAATAGTTTCATGAAAAGACTCCTCCACAAAAGTCAGACAAAATTCAGACAGTCCATAGAATTACCAAATGATAGAGTAATTCAGATTAGAAGGGACTTCAGAAGGTCTCTGATCTGAACCCCTGTTCAAAGCAGGGTTAGCTATGAGCTCAGACAACATTGCCCAGGCTTTTATCCAGTCAGGTCTTGAAAACCTCCAATGATGGAGACAAATAAACCTCTCCAGGCAACCTGTTGCAACACTTAATTGTCCTTATGGTTGAAAAAAGGTGACCTGAAGGATATCTGTTTGTTGCCAGAAAGAAGTTCAATTTCCATCTGTCTCTCTTTTTTTTCTCTAAGCCCATTGCTTTCAGTTGCAATGAAAAGCACTTCTCTTTCACTTTTCTTATTTCCAGAGAACTTTGCCACTCAAAGTTTATAGCAATTGCATTTCTCCATCAAGCTGATTAAAATATTTTTTTTTTTGCTTTCCAGGACCACAGAAACCTGTAATGAGTTATGATCTTTAGCACTTTTTGGAGTTCCATCTTCTTGTTATTACTTAGGTGTTCAATTCCAACTGCCCTACAGCACTCCTTTCCCAGACTTTCAATTTTTGTGAAGCTAAAACATATTAAAAATGTCATTATATCTATTTACTTCACTGTGGGAGCAGCTACACCCATCTCTCCTCCCTAACAACCCACCATTAGCTCTCAGCTGTGTAGGGGTAGCAAGGGCATGAGCAGATGAGGCAGGGAAGCAGGAGTGAGCAGCCCAAGCCTGGGAAATGAGCATAACGTACAACCATGAACTCTAATGGCTCCCAGTAGTCTGAACTCATCTCATCCCCTGAAAGCAATGTCCTCCTCAAGGGATAGTGGAGATTTTTCCCAAGAAGTGAGAAGTTCTTCCTCCCACACTCTATTATTTTGTCCACCAGCCTTTCCAAGACGGTTTGTTGCTTGCCTCAGTGACACCACTAAGTTCTTCAGGATTCATATCTTAAGGCAAGAGCATGGAAAAGGATCCAAATATTTACCTCTGGTGTCTCCCCTGCTTCCAGGTATGCAGCAGTGATGTAGGCAGCTAAGGAGACTTCCCCATCCACACCTCCCTACAAAGAGCATAAACATCCAAAAAGCTGGGAAAGTTAATACACAAAGACCTGAAGCTTTTCAGCAAAGTTCCCACCTATCTCTGTCTTGCTCCCATGCAAGAAAGCAGAACAACACAGGAAAGTCAACTAAACAATTACTAGTACACTTGGCAAGAAAACTGCTTTGAGTTGTCCTTCAAGATGTTCTGGCTCCTACCTTCATGGCTGTGTGGAAAAGTTGACCCACATTTCTGAAGCAACCATTGGGAAGCTGGTGGAACTCCAGCCAGGCCAGAGCAGCTTGGATGGTCCTGTTGTCCATGAAAATATATGGCTTGGCTTGGACAAAACATTTAACCACAAACGCAGTCAGCCTAGTTGGGGAAAGAACAGAAAAAAGGCATGAGAGAGGTAAAAGAGAAGCAGAAAGAGATGGAGTGAATGAGAAAGAGGGAAGAATGAGTGGAAAGAAGGAATCTAAGCAGGAGTTGAGAAGAGGGAAGAGGGAAGTTTGAAACTGGTGGGTCCCTTCTCACTCATTGCACAATTCCTAATTTGCTGGTCCAATGCCAATCCATCCCAAGGACAGTTGCATACTCCTGGAGTGCCCTAGCCTGCAAAGCATCTGGAACACTTTGGGTGCAATAGGACAGAAAGGATTCAATGCTGGAAGCAGAAAAATGCCCACCAGACAGCAAGCAGAGAGCAGGGAGAGAGCCCAGGGCTTACCAAGTATTACCGTACTCATCCTTGGTACCAAATTCACTGTAGGAACCATCAGGATGCTGATACTGCAGCTGTATCTGGTACCCTGGGAAGCAGGATAGGACATTAGTTGTGGAATGGTATTTGCAATGAAATCACTGTGAAGGGAATGTGGTGGTTGAGCACTCTGGGTGGAAAGGGAGTAGGCACTCATGACTATTAGCAGGTTGAACACAGGGGAAGGCAGAGGAGCAAGGTGGGTTTGTCACACTTGCCATTGCGCAGGAATCCTGTTGCCCTCTCCTTGATCTCAGGGGTCAGCTGCCTTGTCTTCTCCAGGTACTGCAGCACATAGACAATGGGGGCAAACAGCACCATGTTCTGCTCCCCGCAGCCATGGGGCATCTGCACCAGATGGTCCAGATTCTGCAGTGCCATACCCATGAGATCACCTGGAACAAAGCATAGGCGCACTGACCATCTCCTGGGCAGGAGGCTTGGGGATTCATCTCCTCCTACCATGACTTGTTCCTAGCAGTGCACCAGGCAAGATAGTCCCAGCACAACAGTGTGGGGGCATCTCTGTCCAGCCAGCTTATCAGTTCCACTGTGCACTCCATAACAACTGTACACATTCCCATCCTGGCAGGGGAAGCCCGTAAACAGGACACTCCCTTGCTGTCAGGAATCAGGAAAGGCAGGCACACACATTGGAAGAACAAGGCAGTGGAGACTTGGAAAGCTCAGAAAGGGTGTGGGGAGATTCTGGGTTTGGGCATTCCTAGGGCTGATCTGAGACATATGGGATTTGCAAAGGTACTATCATAGCTGAATTTCTTACCAGTGACCGAGACAGTGGCTCTGACTGAACCTTCAACCACATTTTGAGGCAACATCAGTGACACAGACTCTTGTTCCGGATTCCCTGACACCAGTGGGTTAAGGTGTGTGTGAAGGACAAAAAGAAAGAGATTCTGATGAAAATAGCCCTCAAAATCCCCAGAAACTGTTCAAGACTGTTCTGTGCTAACATCCTATTTTCCTGTCACAGAAGCTGCAGATCACCTGAAAACGCCCCTATCCCAATCCACCCTCAATTTTCTCCATCCACATCACAGTGGCTGTACTATCCCAACAGCCTTCCCTCTAAAGAAGTTGAGAGGAATTTCTCCTGGAAACTCTCTGTCTTCAAAGCCACCTGTTTTTGTCCACAGAAGTTACTTCATCTTGTTTCAGATTTCAGCTGCAGGCATGTCTTCTCAAGGCACCTCATGCTCTCAAAAATCTGCTAATGGCCCCATCATACACCATAAAATTCAAGACAGGAATAGCCATCTTGAGTCATGTCCTCCAGCTTTACCATGTTCAGTAGTCTGGTTTTATTACTACATCTGAAAAAGGCCGCAAGCTGTAACACTGGTGTCAGGGATGTTGATGCCAAAAGATTGCATCTCCCCACATTCTTACCCAAGCTCTAACTAGTACCACTATTAGAGTATGCTTCTGTTGCTTGGTCATGTTGACAGAGAAAATACTTCAACATGTGGAAAGACCCAGGAGGTGGTTAGGCAGGAAGGAGGGGGATGAGCAGGGTGAAAGAATAAAATAGTCTCTCTACCTTTTTTGGGACATAGGATGGAGCTGTGAGCCTTTTCTATCAACACTCCCTCTGGCTGTTGGAGCACATAAAAGTAGCATTATAATGAGCACGTAGGAGAGAAACAGGATTACAAGTGGATTAGAAATAGATATAAACAAAATCCTGGTTCAGGCTGGAGAGTCAACTGAAGTAACATCATTAACACATACAAACGTAAATTATTGTCAATCATTTTCCAATCCAAAGCATTCTATGATTTTCATTTCAGATAAGAAAAGAGCACATATTTTCAGAATATCATAACTTCTGTGTGTCTGTGAAACTGATGGGTAAGGTTCAGCAGAGGGCTCAGGAGCAAGGACATAAAAGAGCATACACATTTAACATTTTCCATGGTATAAAGTGGAGGATATGCCTCTACCTCCTACATCCATCAGCCCTCACAAGCTGGGCTCAGCTTGGGACCTGAGATTCTAATTACACACCTCGAATAGCATGAGGTAACTCTCAAAATTAACCTGTACAAAATCTGGGAATTGCACAAAGCCCACTTGTAGGTCTAGGTAACAGAACAGCTTGTCTGACCCGGACTAGGAGGAGTTTGGTGATCACGTCTTTCTGTCCTTGGTTTGGGACAAATGGTATCTCTCCACCACAGAGTTCTTTGGTCGCCACAGCCTCTGTGCTGAGGGTGATGTTCATGAGACCTGAAAATAACACTTATTTAGGTGCATGAAACATCTTCTGAGGAAGCACTTCCCATTAACACAATAGAAGTCACCTGTTGACAACAAAAATTGGATCATAGTCCTGTATGGCTTATTTTGGGAGTAAACATGACCTTAGGATTACTGCAAATGAGTACACGCTAGTTAATAGGGCAAACAGCTCCTCACTCAATGTCAGTTCTTACAAAACATCCCCACCTTTGTCCCATCCTTTCCAAATTCCACTACCCCACCACCCTGTACTTCTCACCCAGTTGCTCAGCTGTGACACTCCACTGAAAGGTCTTGGCTTCACCAGCACATAAGCAGCTGCTGTAGACACAGCCTTTGCACGGCTTCAACCGCAAGTGTGCAAACTCCTCCAGGGTCACTTTGATCTGAAGGGGCAGCAGGAAAGGCAGGCGGTAAGAAGATAAAACATCACAAGCCATATATTTCAGCCATCTACTACCCACCCATACCCTGCTTTTCTTGCAGAGTCTACTGGAGTTCACCTACCTTCATGCATCGCTGCAGGTGGTTGAAGACTGTTGCCTTCAAGATGAAGGTCTCACCCTGGATCACAGAAGATGGCAGTGGGAGCTCCACAAGAAAGGGCTTGAAAACAAGCAGACTGAAGGTTGGCGCAAGTCCAAAGCCATTATGTCCTGTGCAGAACATCCCTGCTTTCCATTCTGTGATGGTACCAGGCACAGTGACAGTGACATTCTTGTTCCCACTGGGACTGGGGAGAAACAGACAGCAAGAGAAGCATTTAACTGAATCTTGCTGTAGGCAGCACATAATGACCAGTCTGCACCCTTCTCTCCAGTGCGCCTCATCCCCTAATCATAGTCTAACCCCTAACCTTTGTTGATCATATAGCCTTTATAGGGATACAAGTACATCCTTGTAGAATTAGGGACTCCTGCCTCAGATGTTTATATCAACGTAACATTTCTGCCAATAGGTTACATGTCTGCAAGGTGCTATCAATTCCACTTGGTGCTTTCCTCAGACAGCGCTTGGCCCTTTGCACATCAAAAAATGGTTTACAGATGTCAGCGGTTTTATTCTTCTTGGCCTAGGGATGGGAAACCAGACACCAGAAGAGAAACAGGACTGGCTCAACTTCAGTATAACTTAGCAAGAAGAGACAGATCCAGCCATTCACCTCCCTGGGAGACACTGACAGATTAAAGTCCAACATGAAAACCAGGCAAAGACTTGCCTTGTGCCCACATCACAACTTCTGAGAGCAGCAGACTGTTCTGTGGCTGCTACCAAAGCAGACATAAAATCAGCCCTAGCTAAAGCTAATGGTATTACTTGACTCCAGTAACTGGAGACATTCACTTTTGCTCGGCACATACAGGAAGGCAACAGATACAACATAGACACCTTTGGTTGTTCAGATCAGGCTTGTGGACAAATCACATAGGAGATATTTGCTGCTAGGGGGTGAAAAAAATGGATCTAGCTGGAAAGACAGTGGAATTGAGAGCAGGCAGATGTGGGGACAGCTGGCCTGAGCAGACTTCAGTCTCCAGACACCAGACAAATTCTTAAAGTCAGAGATTAAAAACCTCCAAAAGCTCCCTCAGCAGACTCTGTGTACTCACTGAGCCTCTCTCACAGGACACAACTCCCAGTCCTGTGAAGGATTTTGTGGAGATTAGCTTCCCCGGCATCCCAGGATACATCCTGTGAGCACAGTTTAGGAAATGCTGGCCCACAGGCAGAGTGAAGGCAATAAACCAAGTTGTTTTCCTACACTATCCTTCCTTTTTTATCTTCCCATGCCAGCCACTTCCCATGAATGGATAATACTTCTGCATGATCATCTAGTAGAGGAAAATGCATTCAATGCAAACATCATCTTCAATTAGAAACAGCCTGACAGGTATGAGCCTCATGACATATGACCTCAGGTATCTTCCTCAACAGCTTATGATCTAAACTCAGTTATATGAGCTGTCACTCCAAGTCACACAAAGCCACCCAGACTAGACACCCACTGCTAGGCTTACTCACCCCAGAGAATACAAATCCCATATCCAGGTTTTGGGGAAATGCTTGTGTACATTGTTTTCAGCTGAAGAAACAGGTGAAAACATACTTGGCTGATAGATAGATGTTGTCAGGTGCTCTTCTGGAAATAACAAAGACCTAGTCACCACAGTGTCCTGAGAGCAGAGGAGCTCCATCCCAGCTCAGGCTGCTGTCCATCCAGTCAGGTCTTGGGAAGCATTGCACTTGAACAGAAGGAGCGATCTGAAATTTTGAAATCTCTTGCCTCATTTCAAATGACAGAGGTACTTTGGGCCTTACTTGCATTTGTAGGCACCATGGGAAGGGTAACCATTCCCTCACCTCAGAGACAAGACCTGAGATCCAGACAGTTCACTAACACTTGAGAGACAAAAGCTGTGAGTTCCAGGCAGCCTCACACTAGTGCAACAGATTTAGGGTCATGGCCTCTTTCTCCTTCATTTGCAATTACCATAAGTACTGCTTCTTAGTGCAAACCCAAGACTGCTTTCACCTGCAAGACTAAGCATTCCACGTGAGAAGAAACAGTTGGCAAATGCTTACTATTATATGCATTATGGGGCTGGGCAAACATCGACATGGACCTGGAAGTAAACACTCTTGTTTCCTGCAGCATAGTTGTTGATGGAGTGGTTGGACACAATTTGGGTCTCCTGATATTGGTGTTGGACATAATTTTCAACCCCATTTCCTGTAGGAAAAGAAAGAATTGATGTACCAGAAACTTGTCCTCTCCTCTCTGGCTTCCACCCTGTGCCACCTTGTCCCCTCACACAGTGAGGACTTAGACTCATAGAATAGTAGTGGCTGGAAGGGATTCCTGGAGATCATTGAGTCCGACACCCCTGCTAGAACAGAATCACCCAGGGCAGGCCACACAGGAACAGATCCAGGCAGATCTTGAAAGTCTCTAGAGAAGGAGAATCCACAACCTCTATGGGCAGCCTGTTCCAGGCTCTGTCACTCAGGACTTGTCTGTCCTCTGTTTTGGTAAAGTATTTTGTTGCTTCATTTTAAGAGGGAATTATTCAGACCTCTAGCAATGGGAAAACAAGGTCTTCTGAGCTAATTCATCTGGCCTGAGTCAGCCAAATTCATTCTTTTACAACACATGGTCATTTGGGTACTATGCCTTCATAGCCTGCAGAGTGCAATTGCTCATGTTATGGAGATTAAATAAACTATATGAAATCCAATTAAAGTGACCGGTAATCCTTGGCATCCTGAATCATACAACCAAAGTGCTGCAACTGCACAACAATTTTATCTTGGTCGAGTCACTTATTCAAACAACAAGTGAGTTACAAGGGCCTAAACTGGATTAGTTCCAGGCCACGCTTCCCTCAGTTCATGCACTATCCCAGCCCACAAAATCAACCATTTTTACCATGAATGTTGTAAACACATCAGGCTCATCAGAATTTGGGAACCCACAGTAATGATCATCATCAGACACTTGGGGAGGATACCTAGAGCTATAAACAGATGGGAACAGCCCATAGATCTGAAAAAGCAAGAAAAAGCAAAAAACATCAGCACAAATAAAACTTGGCATTCCCTTCCTGTCATACATCCAAGGCCTGTTTGAACTGTTCCTGGCTACTGTGCAGGAATATATGCCAGAAAGCCCAGGCTCAGTCGCTCTTCTCTGGTAGTGCCAGCACAACCCACTGAAACGAACATGAGACAGAACAACAACAGAAGATGGTTTACTGGTGTACTGAGTGGTGTTCAACCTCTTTCTGAACACGTGACTCCTAATCTCCACCTGTGCCACACTGAGAGCGCTGCTGATCCCTCTGGGCTCTGCTGTGAGTTTCTTGGGAGATAAGCTCCACACAGATACAATGCCTTTCTTCCCTCCTTCCCTCCCTCTTCATGTCAGTACAAGGGAAAGGAAGAAGTTGGAGCAGGCCCACTCACCAAGGAGCTGCTGAGCTCTTTTCCTGGCTTCAGCAAAAGGACACTCCGATCCACAGCCCAGATGGCACATGTGGACCCAGGAGCTGCCAGGAGGTGGAGACCAACCTCTGAATCAGGAAGAGTCTCTGCTGTTGAGAAGCCCAGCTCCACCTAAATGGAAAAAACACAAGGCAATACCTGAGTGAGATTTCTGCTGCTGGCTACCTTACCACTTCCTAAGCAGGGAAGGGACCTACATGAAGAGAATGTCTAAGGACTTGCCTTGGATGAAAACCTGAGGAATCTCCCAAGGACCCCCAGAAGGTGTTTAAAAAAACATCATGTTGAGGTTCTAACAGGAAAGATGTCAGAGGGGGAACCATCCCTGTGCACAGCTTACAGTACTGGAGATATTCCTGTGTCAGAGCACAGCATTGTCTTTACCTAGCAAACCAGTTAGCTATGATCACACACCTCACATAGCTGTCACACTGGTCCTTTTGGAGACCCAAATCAAAAATAAGCCTAGTCCTTATCTCTAGGCCCTTTGGGGTTTGTCTGAGTTTCCTGAAGCACTTCCTGTTCTTGCTTGAATCTGTCTGTGGCAGATAAGCAGCTGTGAAGCAGAGGTAATGCCAGTCCTCAGAAGTTCATGTTTGAAGTGCAATACACAGCCAATAAAGCAGATTCACATGGATGGCACAGTGACCACAAGAGCTCAGCCCTTTCTGGATGGCCAGCAAAATCCACTTCTTCCATCAGCCACTTTCAGATGTCTTCCCCACACCAAATACTAACAAGTCCAAGTGTCTGCTGCAGTAGCAGAGCGGCCTCAAGGTCTCCTGGGAACCACACTAACAACACATGCTAGGCTGTGATCCTACTGGCTGTGCAAGCCTATGGAGATAGACAAAGCAATTTTCTGCCTTTCCCAAACATTGCAGCAGTCCCCACAATGCTCAGCACATACTTGCTCCGTACATCACGGCTCACTTCACCATTCACATACTGTAGTTCACCCAACACCATCCCACAGTGTCAGCTACACATACTGTGTATTCCTCAGTCTCTTCTTCCATCACAGCAGACACATTGACACTCATACATTTAGTTATATATACAGACATAAATCCTACCTTATTTCTGAAACACATGGAGACACTAAAGATGGCAGAATCAGTGATGATTTTTCCATTAGGGAAAATAACATAAACAACGAGTCTTGGTGCTGGGGCATAGATCGAGCTGAAGGTAAGAGGAATGGAGAAGAAGCCTTTCAGCACTAGATGGACAAGAGACCGAAGAAGAGAAAGTAGATTTAGTAGTGAAAATGAACTCTGATCAGCTTTTGCCATTTTGCATGTGCCTGTTTAATTCACTTTCTCAAGTCTTTCAGAACCAAGGAGATTTCTGGGGACCACTGAAACAATAAGCAAATCTCTGGATCTGGTATTTAAGACAGCAAAAGACTCTTCCTATTTCTGTTCATTGCCTCAGGGAGATGAAACAACTCTTGAACAGTTCAAGCTTAGCTCCACAAAGAGTAAGAGTCTCAGATATCTTACAAAGCCTCCCATCACCAACAAAGAGGTGACCATTGTCCCAAAACACCTACAATTTAGTTTAGCTTTGTTTTGTTTTTAAAAAGAGCTGGAGAAGTAGACAGCAGTGAGTCAACACCCATCAAAATGATAATTTGTGGTGTCCTAACTACTTAGATTATTTATAGACAAAATTACAAATTAAAGCAGAATAGTTTTGGTAGAACGTAAAGCTATAGCTGCACACCACTTGCAGGGCCAGCAAAAGGAGACTGAAAACGAAGACAACAGAGGATGCCAACTGAAGATGGTAGAATCAGTGATCATTTTTCCATTAGGGAAGATAACATAAACAATGGATCTTGATGCTGGGGCATAGATTGAGCTGAAGGCAAGAAGGATGGAGAAGAAGCCTTTCAGCCTGGGAAAGGCTGAGTGTTGTTCTTTCAGTACTAAGCAGGAGGGTAAAGGAAACATGAAAGCTGGAAAGGCATGATGCTCTCATGCAACAGAAAAGTGAAGAGGCTTATGCCACATATCCACATAGAATGGGATGCCACAGATCACTGAGTGCTTACTAGACACAGAGCAGGGGAGTGTACTTACTTCTTGGCAGCCCAACCCAAACAGTCTTCTGACCTGCATGGACTATCCCTCTTTTCCCTGTGACCTAGGGAAGAATACAGAAAGGGAAGGGAATGCCAGTCACACAGTCTCTGAGATCATGATGCAGATCAAAGTAACTTTGAAATTGGAGATTAAATGGGGGCAGGGGGAGGGATATGAGTTTTACTTGCTCTCAGGTGGCAGGGAGAGCTCAGGGGTTCAAGAGACTTGGGAGGACAGGTAAGGCCAATACTTGCCCTGCACCTGTGCAGAGCTCAAAAGAAATGTGCTGACTTTCTTGCTGTTACTGCAGCCCCAGGATTGAAACCAGGATCCAGCCCCATGATGGCTGGATGAGATATCTGTCCTGGGCTGAGCCAAACCTATCAAACATCAGGCTTGAATCTGTAGGAGATGTTGATATTGTGTCTTGAGCCATTGCCCACTAGCATGTCCCAAAAAACTCACAAAGTAGGAGAAAATGACACGCTTGGGTCCATGTTCCAGGTCTTCCTGGTAAATTCTGAAGTCCACCTGGACAGCCTGCTTTTTGCCACAGGGCATTGTTTCTGGCACACGAACAATAGAGAGGAAACTCCTGCTGGTGCTGTAGAATGGACGTATGAAGTGAGAGGCTCGCTGGTAACTCAAATCAACTGACCAAGGCTCTCTATCCAAATCTTCATGCAGGACACTTGCCTAATGAGACAAAAAAACCCCAAAAAATCCCACAGTTAATTTCTCTAGTTAAGCAGGTCAGCTGCAAATCACCCTGCCTGTGGCTTGGTAAGAAGCTAGGACTGAGTCTGAGCAACACTATAGCATAGATTTCTGTGTGGACAGTTCATGAGGAAAGCAATTAGGATCTGGAGAATAAGGCTTCAGAGGGAGCAAAGGTCCAGAACATACTGAGTTACTGTCCTTCAAGAAGGAACAAGGAAGATGTCCGTGGGACAGTAAATATCCCTAAGATGCACGAGGATCCCTGCCAACAAGATAGGACCTTCCTCACTTACCTCCAAGGAGATCAAGGTACTATTCCAAGCAGTCGTGTTCAGGCTAAATGAAGCTGTCCCAGAGTCCCCCGTGATGTACTTCTGCTTAAACTGCTGCTCACCACAGCTTACTGTGAGGAGAACTTTTTTGTGCTTCAGTGCCTTGCCTTGGTAGTCAATGACTTTAATCTGGCAACATCATGGTAAGCAAGAGAAGTGGAGAAGTGTCTAATTAGTAGACAGAATCTCCTGTTTCTCCAAGTCACAAGTAGCATTTCCAAAGACAGCAAGGTCACCCTTTCAGTCACTAACAATATTATCAACATTGATACTGGTCATCTCCTATTATAACTTGCACTATGAGGTTCATTCACCCCCATGCTCTCTGCTCCTTCACAGTAGAAGGTCTCCCAGATGCCAAATTTTCAAATGTTTGGGTTTGAACCCCACATATGGACCCCACAGCTGCTGCTTCTCATGGTTTATTTGTCAAACAGCAGTTCTGAGTGTTATTCTCACTTTTGACAGCTCAAGTTTTGTCACTGGGAGTCATTCAAGTCCTCCCAAGCTGGAGGTGAGGTTGGGAAAGTCACTAGTTGCTGTGAAGGCATTGCTCACGCTCACCCCTACAAAGGACTGTAGCTGGGAATTACCTTCCCCCTGTACATCTCTCCAGTGTGGTAGTAAGAATTCACGTCATCAAACAAGGCCATCCCGCCAATCTTGGAGATGAATAATTTGTGTGAAGCACTGACTTGTATCTCTGAATTAAAGCAGCAAGACAGAAACATAAGGGAGGAAGCAAGGAAGCCAAGTAACCCCTCAGCAATTTTCCAGCAGAGTGACCCACTGCTAATACTGATGCACATGTTCAGCTGCACACACATTTCATACCAGGGAGATGATCTGCTCAGGGCTCTCTGTATCTATTCATCCTCCCCATTACTTCTAGCCCTTAGAGAGGCCCCTAAGCTTCACCACCCGAGACTGTGGGTACTCGGAGTGAGCATGTCAAGCTGTCAGGAAGTGGTGGCTCTGTCTGTATTTGTGAGATTAGATGTCTCAGAACAGGCTCAGAAAGCTTAGAGCCCTTGATAACCTGAAAGACTCCAGTGTTCTTGGTAAGATTAGTGCATTTTCACATACCTCTTCCCAGCCACCAGAGATATTTCCAGAGTTACCTGTGCCATCCTCTGCCAGTGAGGCCTCTGCAACTATGCTGTCCTGATAATACCGAAAGTCTCGACTGAAGAAGGACAGACTCACATTTGTGAAGAAGCAACCCGTCTCATCTGTCTGAAAGTACAAAGAAAGTAAACAAGGTCCAAGCAAGGCATTTAGGTTAGAAACTGCCCAAATGGGGCAGAAACAGCAGGGCAAAATCCCTGCTCTCAGAGAGATTGCCTTTTGATATAGCAGTCCAGGATGTGGAGCAGGCACATGATACACACACAATCATTATTACCAGCCACAGTTAATAAGAAGCAGCACCAGCAGACCACTGGCCAAGCAGTCAAAACCGCTGGGTGACATCACTAGTGTTTCAGCTAAAGCCTCCAGCAGCCTTGGGGCTGAAGTACAAGGGCTTAGCTCCTGCTAAGCATCTCACCTGGTTGTTGAATTCCTGACAGAGGTCAGGTTTCGAAGCACTGGGCAGGAATGGGGCTATCTTCTGACAAAGGCTCACGTGAACCATCCCCTGGACGCCCTTCCCATAACTGTATCTTTGGGGAGCAGGGAAAGGAAGAGACAGTCACATATAGTGAGAAAATGCAGGGCTTGCTTTGCATTGCCCAAGAGACCACTTACTCACATATATTCACAAAATAGCATGAGAGTATCAGCCACACAGCAGGCCTGGAACCCCTGACCCAGCAAGTAGGCTTAAGTTAGGGTACTGCAGTGATGGAACATCAAGGGCTCTGTCACATAATTAGCACCAAACTAAACCATTCTGGGAAACAATAGTGTTGCAGGTGCTGACTCAGCACAGAGCTCTGCACTTGCATCATCATTACCTGCAATAAACCCAGGATACGCTGAAGGCAGGCATCATCTTATGAGCAGAAGCATAGGTGATTAAGAAAGTGACTTTCATTAAGAAAGCACCTCTACATGAGGATCCTAACCCTAGTGTTGTCCTTGGACTGTACCTGATGTAATTCTTTTTTACCTCTGTAGTTTCCTCTAGAGCATAACCTTCCCTTCATTTCCCTTGAGTTTGTTCTGCAGAGAGATGAACGCCAAACATCTGCCACGTTCTGGCCCACAGATTGCCGCTTGTCAAAGTGTAGGTTGTTCCCCTAGGTTTTGTGTGTAAAGACTTGCAGAATGTTTTTTAAAAAGGGGCATTGAAGTATCAGAAGGATATGTACAGACTTTTTTAATTGCATCAGGGTTCAAACAACTGCTGTGGAAGACTCTGGCCTACTGTAACTGAAGGGTAGTAAATTTCCCCTGAGCTCCTCATGAATACCTAGCCATCTCATGCTTGTCAGGCCAGAATCAGGGCCATGCCTCCAAGCAAAATTCTTACCTGCCACATATGCAGAGCGGGAAGGTTTTATCTAGTGTATAAATCTGATTTGGCACCTCAAAGATTACTTCAAATTTTGGCAGCACTGGAAGGGAAAAAGAATGAAATGTAGGAACCACTGGCCAGGGACAGCCTTTCCAGAAAGTCAACATGAAGATAAACTCTGTGGGGAATAAGAGGCAGGAAATGGAAGGAAGGTGGTGAGAAGGAGAAAAAGATGTCCATTGTTTCTTTAACAGTGTAGTGGTCCCTGTTTGGGTGCTTCTTCCCAAACTTAACCCTAAACATGTCCATGCTCTTCTGACAGCTATTTCCACTGAGAGAAAACTAGACTCCCAGCAGAGTTAATTGAGGGATGAAAGAGAAGTGAGATGACACTGGACTGGCTCTGGAAAAGCCCGTCCTAAATGACCTTGTTTTGTCTGACACAGAGAACTGCAGGAAACAGGTATGTTAAAGGTCTGAGGCCATGCAAAACGTTTCTCCCACACCCTGACCCAAGGTCCTACAATGGTCTCTCTCCTGAGCCTCAGCTCAGACTCTTTTCCATGACAGATGCTATTACTTTTCTCTTTTGCTCCCAGAACAGTTATGGAACAAACACCCAGCTTCCTGGAACAACAGTGCAAGATCCTCTCTGCAGCTCAGACATATCCCCCACATGCTGCTCATACCATACTCCTCCACGGAGAAGCTGCTGTATGCTTTTGCACTGGTTACGTTGATGACATATGGCCCCAGCATAGGCTCATCACTTAGCTGGAAAGATAGATCTGCAATGCCGTCTTGGGGAACCACATTCAGCCACTGCTCTATCCGGTTGTTCTTAGGGTCCTACACCCACAAGAGAGGAAGAAACAGTTGTTCCAGCATCTCACTGATCCATACCCCATAGAAATCGAGTTTCAGGATTTCAATGTTTCAGACTACCGGACTCTATATCTAAGGAACAAGGTTTGGTGTAGGCTAGTTAAGACATTTTTAAGACAATATAATGCTCAGATTCTGCTTCCAGCATCTGAGTCTCCTACATCTCTCTAAATTCTCAAGGCAAGTTCCTTCCCAGTTCTAACTTTTTTTCATAAAGTCTAAATTGATCTGTCTATACTCTTACAAGTCTAGAACAACTCAGATTTCTACAGAAGTTACTGGGAGCCTAAGCTTAAATGCATAAAACCAACACTGTAGGGACTATGTTAGTTTAAGAAATCTTAAGAATCTTTTACTATTCCAGTCACAGATCTGTAAAATCTATCAGGAGCTGAATATGAATAGCCCAGTGAAATGGCTGCCAGCAACATTATCGTAACATTAGCTATCAGCACCACTCACCTGGAGAAACAGGGAAATCTGGGGGTGAAAAAAAGGCAAATATATTAAAAGACAGAAACACATGCCATCAACACACACAAGATACTTCAGATGCAGAGCCTGTTCTGAAGGATGTGCAACTAGTAATCTGGAAACTTAGAGCACTGACAACAATATGATGTAAAATGAACATGACCAAAAAGGAGAAACAGTGGGTGGGTCCATTACAATAAGGTCTGGAGAGAGGGAAAACAAAAGCCAATATGGAGGTCACTCAGCACTTGCTAATGACTTCCTGTCAGAGTTCCTCATTGAGAAAACTCACTACCCAAATAGACAAAACTCTGGCTCAGCTGCAGTATTAAGGGGATTACAGAGATAAAGGATCACATAGTTTGGAAGGAACCTCTGAAGATCATCTAGTCCAACACCCAGATGAAGCATGTCTTCTTTGAGCAGATTGCTCATTGCCTTCTCCAGCTGAGTTTTGAACATCTCCAAGGAGGAGATGCCTTCTATGGCCACCTGTTTCAATATCTGATCATTGCTGCAATGGAATTTCTTGTCCTAATATCTGACTTACCATGTTCCAATTTGTAGGAGCCAGATTAAGAGCACCTCTCCCTACCACCCCCCTAGGAAAACCTGCAAACTATTCACTCCCCACATAACAAAATTACCTCAGGAATAAATATGTCCCGTGCTTGTGCTTGCATGACCATTTCACTATGATGAGCAAGAGACATGTACATCTCTGCCATCCTCCTGAGTTACCAGCTTTTACTTGAGTTACTACTCTCCTCTGGGCACTCCTCAAGCCTAGCCCAGGGACAAATGTGGAAAAGCTGGAGTTCTGGCAGATAGGAAGTAGGATACACACATGGAACAAGGCAGCCTTTTCTACAGCCTCTAGGGATGGCTTACCGAATCATTGAGTGCAATGAATTCCTCATCCAGAGTGACAATGCGAAATTTCACTAAAGGCAAGAAAATCAGGGAATATATTTATCAGATCTCAGTCCTTCCCTACACACCCCTGATCTATCTGTTTCCCCAGCTCCTGTCTATAAACATTTGTGATAACATCCCACATATAAGATACTGTAGACAATGACCTACTGCCTCCTGAAACTTCAGTCACCATTAGCTGGACATTAAAGCCACTGAAAACATCACATCAACAAGTGACATTGTCTCAAAGCCTTCTGCTAGGGCTGTCCATTAATTTCAGACAATCACAGGGTTTCCATATGGTGTTACCAGCAGAAAGCCTAGGGCCCATAATTGCTCCCATTTGCTGTTCTCACCTGTCTCTCCTGGTTGATAGATGGGCTTGTCTGTTTGGATGAAGGTGCCACTGCTGGCCTTGCGGATCAGAACCTTTTTCTTCTCCTCAATACTGACCCCTTCACCTGTGATGATCAGTTTGACAGTGGCAATCTCCTCTGCACCATCAGCTGGAGGTGCAACCTATATAGAGAGAGGAGAGCAGGCAGAGTCCAGGTAATCTTCTGAGGACCTTAAGCAGGAATTGAGAGTGAAGTGGAAGAACTAACTAGTTCCCCTCCACCTGTCCCAGGACATCCCCTCCAATGTCTGGATTCAGGTCACATCCAGATCCCACTCAGTTCTACATGACAGCAGGAGTTCCTGCATATCATGGAATCTGTCCTTTTTCCCACTGGTTAAGGAACCTTGCCTCTGGTGACAAACAGTTATCTGACACCTCTGAGTCTTCAGACTTGGTCAGAAAGGTGGGCAAGATGTCAGAAAGGGGGGACTGGGGAATTAAATGCTGACCCAACTGTCCTGGACCACATATCCCTAGGCAACACACACTCTACTTCCTAGCAGTCTCACTCCAAGGCAAGCAGACCCTGTCCATCTCATCTCTGGTTATGGAGTAACACAAGGGATTTACAGTTCCTGAAGGAAAAATCAGTGATGGCATTTGCCTAGAGTGGCTCACCCAGAACTTTGTGCACATGAAAGTCTTCTCCTTTTGGATTATTTCTTGCACTAAGAGTTCAAGTCCTGCAGAGCGCTCCAGGATCAGATTCACTTGAAGCTTTGCTTCATAACAGGTGATATGGAGGCAGGCAACTTGCGTGGATGGGTAGTGGAGATCTGCAGGGATCACCACCAGGTAATGCCTGGGGCAGGGGAAAGAAGACATCAGAGGTGGTATCAGATTGAAGGCTCAGAGATGCAGAAGAGTTTCCTTGCAGCAGCTCACTATTGCAGAATGCCTCAGCAGTGTGCCATGGCTGCAGTCAATATTCAAAAGCAACAGTAAACCCAGTGGAGTAACTGCATCACTGATTACTTGAGAAATAATTTCTGCCCGATTGGCTTAAGTACAGCCCTATAAGCTTTTTCAAACTCCTTACTCCAGTCACCTCTTGAACTCTCCAAAATCATCCCTTTCAGTCTTCAGAAGTGGCCTCAAAACTTTGCAGTCTAGACACCAGTGATTTGATTTGGCATGGCAACTGAAGAAGCAAACATCTCAGAGCCTAAGGTATGAACTGTAAGCCCCCCAAAAAGGTGGCTTGTATTTTAACTCACAAGAGTCGATCTAATGCATGGGAGGCAAGGTAAATGACTGAGCTACCTTTGGGGTGATCTGATAGAGCAGAAAGCAGAAGAGCTGATGGCATGGAATGTGGTCCATCTATCTAGACTGATGCCTTCATGAAAGAGACTGAAACAGAAGTTCAGCATCACTCACGGTTGGTGAAAAGCAGATGCAGTGTGGAACAGAAGGCTCAGGAGGATAGCTATCCTCATCTTGGGGGCTCTTGCTGCCCAGTCTTCAACAGCTTCCACTGAAATCACTGAGGCTGTTTTTAGAAGGGGTAATCTCTTTCTAGCACAGCCTAAATGAAGAGGTAGGATGGGGGGAGGAGCCAGCCTCTCCCCACCTCTTCCTCTCTCCTGTGATTACACTGAGGCAGCAGTAGAGATGGGTGAACTGTGCTAAGTGTCCCTTAGCCAATAGCAGCAGCATTGTCTGCCATCCACCAGTTCAGAACATCCCATCCTGCAAGGCTGCCATGAAGACATCTGACCAAATGGACCTTTCATGGAAAAGAAAAAAAAAAAAATGAAAAAAAACCCCAACACAGAAAAAGACAACCAACCAAACAAAAAAACCCACAGAACTTTGCTAATCAGTGACCCAGGCCAGGTCCTGATCACTTGTCACTTGTGTGGCTTTGTTTCAGCTGGAGATGGATTGCTGCTATGCATCCAGCAGCAAGAACTCACCCTTAGCATACAGTAGGCAGCACTGTCTTTCAGGAGAGAGGCTTAGTAGCTCTGGATCAGATAATGCAGATCATAGAACCATAGAATGGCTTGAGTTGGAAGGGACCTAAAAGATCATCTAGTTCCAACCACCCTGCCATGGGCAGGGACATCTCCCAGGTTGCTCAGAGTCTCATCCAGCCTGGTCTTAAACACTTCCAGGGATGAGGCATCCACAGTTTCTCTGGGCAACCCATTCCAGTGTCTCACCACCCTCAACCTCCTTAGGCTGTTTGGCTTGACAATGGGAGCATCTGCACAAGTAAGCACTGTAGCAACACCATCACCAGCCACCAACGAGTAATGAGCTAATGACTCTACCTTTTCCTTCCCTTCATACAGTGAGGGAAGTGGAAATATATGCTGGCCAAAAGAAGTCTCCACCAGTTCCCTGCAAGACCAACCAACAAGGAGAGGGCCTCAGGAACCTTCTGTTCCACATTTTGTTCACGTCTGGGTCTGAAATGTCTATGATACTGGGATGCAGTCACTTGGTTTCGTTTTTGAACCTAAGGGTCAGGTTAAAACTCACAAACACACCGGACATTTTCTAGCACTGATGACAACATGTATAGAAGGGTAGACATTGTGTCTGACCTCCAGAAAAGCATGGTCACCAAGTAAACTGCCTGTTGCGAGAAGCACACAGATTGCATCAACTCAGAATTCCATCTGAGACTCGTCTGAGACAGCATTAGTTAGCCCAGGCTGGTAAGTACCAGGGACTGTCCTAATAATAGACAGCTACAGTTCAATGCCTGGAAATATTTCCCAGTGCTCTTTAATAACACTAATGCAGCCTAAGCTTTCCATATATGGGTTGCAACATGGTGTTACTCAAGCAAGCATTTAGGATCACTCTGCCTGGCAGGTTCCAGGATGCTTAGACATTTCCAGCTACCTTGGGATCTCTGTTCCCAATGTTCTCCATAATCGTCTTCCAGCTAAGGTTATGAAGACTGATCTCCATTCTACCTCTATCACTAAGCCATTCCAGAGAAAGCATGTATCATGCTGACTACACATTATGGATAGGAGCTGTTAGTGTTAGCACTGCCTTTCTCTCAAGTGAGTATTTCACTGCTCAACTGATTGAGATAACTGTCCAGAGGCCAGATATCCCAACTGATTTCAGAAACCAGCTTTGAGTTGATCTAAATCAGTGCTAGGCTCTTAGGCAAGGAAGACTAGACACTTTGACAGACACATTCTTGTTTCTTTGGGAAGGAACATTGTTACTGAGAATGTCAAGCCAAACTTAGAAAATTTTGCCTATAATCTGAGATTTTCCTACAGAAAGCATCAGCTAGATCTGGCATAAATCAACTTCTGACAGGAGCTGCACCCACCAGGGCCAGCACTGAGATCTCTGTGACCCTGTCCCACCATGCTCCTTCTACCATGTTTGCTCAGGTGTGTTCTCTATTCCTTGCTTGGCTTTGGCAAGCCTGGCTCTTGGTCACAGGAACATACATTCGAAGGATCTGCACTGAAGGTAGTGACTGACAGCTGCACAGGTGTCACAGACCCGAACAAAATCTCTGAAATAGAGAAAGTACATCAAGGCTGTGCAGTTCCTAGTTCTGCAGTTTCTTTCTCTAAATGGACTCAGAGAAGGCCTTTGTGATAGAAATGCTGAACCAAGACACTCATGGGGAGCAAGGGGTCTACACCTCCTGAAAACACACTGTCCAGACAAAGAACATAATACATATTGAATGCACAAAACCATATAGATACAGTTGTTCTTGACAGACAACTTGAATCAAAAATGAAAAGGAAGAAAAGGACTTAGTAAAGGTAACACCTATAATCATGGAAGACCTTTTCCATGGTCCAGAATGAGGACCAGGAGCAGTGGCACCTTGGAAATCACTCTGATGTTTTAGTGTGTTTGAAGAAAGCAAAAAGGCAATAGTATCAATATCTGTATGAGAAGAATAGTGGGGAAGCACCGCTGTCTGCAGAACACTTTGCCAGGAGACACCATAGAGAGGAGGAAGCCACTGGTTTCTTTAAAGAAAGACATCTGCTAGAGAGCTTGTAGTGCAGAATAATTCATCAAAGCAACTGAATCATTTTTCGTTCTCCCCTAGACACTCATTACCATTTTCATACAGATCCAGGGCCTCCTCCACTGTTGCCTTCTTTCCAATCACAGACTTCATGCTCCTAATCACTGACATTTCATGCTTGCCTCTTATGCACAGATACACACATTTGATAACTGCTGTGTAGCATCTTCAAAGACGATGAGATTTGATATCCTTGTGTTCTAATAGTGAAGGATACTTTTGCATTGAGAATAATGCTTCATAAAAATCTGTGAGGCCATAATGTTTCTGCAACCTGGCAAGCATCCGTAACATAATGGAATACCTTGAAAGAATCCATAATGCCAAGGTAGACTGCTGCACCCACTTTCTGCTGCCTTCACAGCAGGATTTGTCCATTGCACAAAAGCCAAACAAGGAATTGAGAACGCACCTGGACAAACACAGTATTAAAAAGCAGGAATTGACTGGGTCAGAAAATTTGAAGGCAATATAGTGTAAACTGTTCTATGCCTCTCAATGCTTGGCTCCCACACCAAGATCATTCAAAGAACCGCAAATCTTCTGAAGTTTTTGCCCAGAAATTTAGTGCAAGCCTTTAGATTATAGGTTTTAAATTCGTTAATTGGAATCGAGCTTTGGAGAATTACAGACCTATGCCCAAAGGAATCTGGAAATTTTCACAGGAAGACTCTCAAACGATGGGAGAGTTACGGATCTCTCTCCAAAGAAGATGTGTGAACCCTGAAACACGCAGCTTTGCTTACTTTTCACAATAGGGCACAAATAACTAGTGTGGCTAAATTCTAACTAACGCTCCAAAAATCCACACAACCCATTGAAAGAGTCTGTTATCTTCTGAACCTTCTTGTCCCAACACCAAAACTCCGGTTCTTTCTTCATCTCTCCTACTCACCCCACCAAACTGAGAAAGTCTCACAGCGCTCCAGGCATAGTGACTTCTCTGAATCACAACAGCCTGACTTGCAAATTCAAATCTACCCATCAAGCAGATAAGCACTCACAAAAGTTGGAGACTGTTTACGAGTTGGTAAACTAGATCAATTAAAATCACCAAGACCTCTAGATCTCAATGCTGTGGCTTAGGAATCATCTCTAATGTTAACAAAGAATCAAAACACAAACCAGAACCCGAAGGTAAATTTTGGGGTCCTAGATAAAGCAAGTTCCAACAGAATAATTGTGGTGAATCTTCAACTATATGCAAGATACTTGTGAACCTATTTGTCAGGTGTTATGTGAGATTCTTAACTAAGAAAGTAAGTGGCATTGCCAAAATTAAGTGGATATTTTGATTACACTCAAGGAGCTCCTTCTTGATAGAGTGACCAGAAAAACCTCATTTTGCATAGAAATAGTTCTAGTAAAGTGACCTGAGACATTGCAGTAGCTTGGGAGAACTATCTTCATGGAATACCTTGAAAACTTCCAGATGTGGGCAGGAGGCTACATTCAAAGTCAAGATATTTTCCTAAAAATCTCGTGACTGCCTTTTCCATTTAATGTAGGACTGAGCATATAACTGGAGATGAACCATGCTCAAAGTAATAGAGACCTGCCCACAACTACTGAACACAGGTTCAGAAGGTTAAAAGGTATGTGTGGAAGAAGTATCAATGTAAACTGGATATTCATTGTTAAACACAGTTCACAACTTTGGTCTACCTGCACCAGCTATTTTGATGACACACATACACACATGCCAGGTAGACAAGCGTGCTATCTTTCTGGAGGCTTCACGAAGAAAGGGACAGGGAAGATTTCATCCTTTTGAGGAAACCTATGAAATTATTCTTCTTCCCCTGGCAATCTCATTAGTTCCTTCTCTTGCTTCCTTCCGTTTCCTTTGCTTTCTTCTTTGGGTAGCCTTCTTTTGCTGAGCTGTAAAGGAGAGGACACAGTTGGTCAGTTCACAGAGGAGCAAAGCCATAGTCCTCAGGCACTTGGAAGGAAAGGACCTGCCACGCAGGGTAGCTCCCTTCCTGGTGTGGACACTGGTGTGCTCATTTAGGGGAACAGTCTTTATTTAACAAAGCTCTTTGCTCCTCTCTGAGCTTATTCTTCTCCTACCTCACATTTCTGCTGTGACTCTATCTCCTTGTTTTACTGCACTTAGAGAAGGTGAAAATACTTATGCCCTACTGCAGAGACACCAACTGTCACATCCAGCACTCAGATCCAGGCAGAGTTTCCTTCAAACTCTGCACAGTTTGAAAGAAAGTGTGATAGCTATCAAGGCATCTATCTACTAAATATCAGGAAGAATCCAGAGACATTAGAAGTAATCTAATTTCTGTCTGTGTACCCACTCTGAGGACATGTTACACCACACAGTGTTTGTTATGGGGCTGAGCTGGGTGCATTACTGACCTAGCTGTTTAAATATCTGTGGTGCAGACTACAGCAATTAAGTGTATTTGTATTCCATGGGAGGCAATGAGATGATTTACACCTGTAACATATGTTGTTAGGCTATATGTGCTGTCATTCCACCAGCCAGGAATCCAGAGGCTAACTTGTCAGTATCACAGCCAAGCAGGGGATCTCCCGGTTCTTGTGTTTGCAGGCACTCTGGCCAGCAGCTGCTTGGACCCTCTTGATTCCAGACCACTTTTCTTCTTCTGGAGAGCCAGAAGGAGGAAGAGGTGGGAGAGATAACAAAGCCCTAAAGACTTCTTCATCAGTTTTATGCTAAGCTTCCCCTTGCCATGGCCAGAGTTCCCATCCACAGCATCAGTGTACCAGGGGAAGTTTAGGTTAGATACTAGGAAAAAATTCTTCACATAAAGGGTTGTAAAGCATTAAAACAGGCTGCCCAGGGAAGTGTTTTGAGTCACCATCCCTGGAGATATTTCAAAAGATGTGTAGACATGGCACTTTGGGACATGGTTTAGTGGTGGACTTGGCAGTGCTAGCTATATAGCTATATAGCTAGCACTTGGTTGGACTTGATGATCTTAGGGTCTGAGGATCTTTTCCAATTGAAATGACTCTATGATTTTATAGTTTTTTCTTCTAAAGGATTCCTGAACTTGCTTCTGAGAAGTTAATACCATCACTTCTCATAGCCTGCTTATCACATGGAACAGCAGGTTTAGGGTGTTCAAAAAAATATTCAACAAGATGTACTCCATGTCTGCATTTATTATTCCCTCTCTTGATATGTAAACATAAGCAGAGACAGACCCTTGCCAAAATTTACACTTGCCATGGAGAGAGACTAGTGAGTAAGCTCAGGCCTCCTGGCTGCACGTTCATGGCTGTAGGGAAGAGTTGCCCCACATCTGCACAACAGTCAGTCTCCTGCTGCTTCACAGCCATACATTTCATCATCTGGATGGTCTTGTTACAGAATCACAGAATCATCAAGGTTGGAAAAGACCTCCAAGATCATCAAGTCTAACCACCCACCTAACACTATCATGACCACTAAACCATGTCCTGAAGTCACACACCTACAGGCTTTTTGAACACCTCCAGGGATGGTGATTCTACCAGCTCCTTGAGCAGTCTGTTCCAATGCCTTACCATGAAGATGTATCTATGAAGATGTATTGCCTAGGTCTGAGAAAGCTGGGTCATGGGGGCTGTTAGCCTAGGAGAGAGAGTCTGAGACAGAAAAACAACCTGACCAAAAGTCAGGTCTATGTAAGTAGTGACAGAGAGTTTAG
Source organism: Todiramphus chloris collaris (assembly GCA_025345505.1). Lineage (NCBI taxonomy): Eukaryota > Metazoa > Chordata > Aves > Coraciiformes > Alcedinidae > Todiramphus > Todiramphus chloris. The sequence continues at coordinate 1,363,173 of JANVCC010000044.1, forward strand.
GAAGTCTTGTTCTTTACTGTACATTTATTTACTAGAAGCTGCCTTTCACACAACCCCCTCAAAATCCAGTGGAGTATCCATTGTTGGTTTTGAACAGAAGCTCCTTCTGGTAGCCTGGTTGGAAGATAAATGAGTATGAAAATTTTTCCAAAAGCAACAACTACTTCCCCTGTGCCATAATCATACTGTACTCCTGAAGAAGGAACCACCTGGTAATGGAACAAGGTCATACAGTACTGGGGGTAAAGAAATGATATAATAGATCTGAGAAACCTGTCTGCAAACATTACAGAATCACAGAATTGCTCAGGTTGGAAAAGACCTTCAAGATCATCGAGTCCAACCTCAACCCAACCCTAATACCCTAACAACCCACTGTTAAACCATGTCCCCAAGCAACACATCCAAAAAATTTCTAAACACATTCAGGGATGGTGACTCAACCACTTCCCTGGGCAGTCTGTTCCGGTGCTTAACAACCTTTTTTGTAAAGAAGTTTTTCCTGACATCCAACCTAAACTTGCCCTGGCACAACTTGAGGTTATTTCCCCGGCACAACTTGAGGCTATTTCCCCTTGTCCTGTTAACTGTCACCAGTGAGAAGAAACCAATCCTGCTCTCGATACAACCTCCTTTCAGATATTTGTAGAGAGCAATAAGGTCTCCCCTCAGTCACTCTTCTCCAAACCTGTAGCATTACCTGGGGTTGTTGTGACCAAACACAGGACCCAACACTTGGCCCTATTGAAATTCATCAATTAGCCTCAGCCCATTGATCCAGTCTGTCCAGGTCCCTCTGTAGAGCCTTCCTACCCTCCAGCAGATCAACACTCCCTCCCAACTCGGTGTCATCTGCAAACTTACTGAGGGTGCATTCAATCCCCTCATCTAGATCATTGATGGAGATGTTAAACAGGAGTGGCCCCAGTACTGAGCCCTGGGGGACACCACTTGTGACAGGCAGCCAACTGCATTTAACTCCACTGACCACAACTCTTTGGGCCTGGTCATCCAGCCAGTGTTTCATCCAGCAGAGTATATGCCCATCCAAGCCATGGGCAGCCAGCTTATCCGTGAGGATGTTGTGGGGGACAGTGTCAAAGGCTTTACTGAAGTCCGGGTAGCCTACATCAACAGCCCTTCCTTCATCCACTAAGCAGGTCACCTTGTCATAAAACAAGATCAGGTTTGTCAAGCAGGATCTGCCTTTCATGAACCCATGCTGACTAAGCCTGATCTCCTGGTTGACCTTTAATTGCTCCATGATGGCTCCTGAGATGATCTGTTCCATAACCTTCCCTGGCACCAATGAGAGACTGACAGGTCTATAGCTACTGGGATCCCCTTTCTGTCCCTTCTTGAAGACAGGCATCACATTAACCAGCCTCCAGTCCACTGGGACATTCCCAGATAGCCAGAACTTCTGAAAGATGATGGAGAGTGGCTTGGCAACCACACCCACCATCTCCCTCAGCACTCTAGGGCATCAGGACCCTTAGACTTGTGAGTGTCCAGCTTATGAAGTAGGTCCATAACTATTTCCTCGTGGATTATGTAGGGCCTATTCTTTTCCCCATACCTATCCTCCAGCTCAATGGGCTATGTACTCAGGGAACAACTAGTCCTACTATTGAAGACTGAGGCAAAGAAGGCATTAAGTACCTCAGCCTTTTCCCGATCCTTGGTCACTGTGTTTCCCTCTGCATCCAACAAAGGATGGAGGTTCTCCCTAGCCCTCCTCTTGTTAATGTATCTGTACAAACATTTATTGTTGTCCTTCACCTTAGAGGATAAGCTTAGTTCTAATCGGGCTTTGGTCTTTCTAATTTTCTCCCTGCACAGCTTTACTGCATATTTGTAATCCACATAAATTGCCTGTCCACTCTTTCAAAGACCATAAACTTTCCTTTTGTTCCTGAGTTCCAGCCAAAGCTGTTCAGCCAAGCCAGTCTCCTTCCCTGTCAGCTCGTCCTCCTTGACTTAGGGATGGTAAGCCTCTGCACCTTTATAATTACTTACTTAAAGTATGCCTAGCCTTCCTAGGCACCAATGCCCTCCAGAACTGCCTCCCAAGGGACTCTCTCAACCATGGTCCACAAGAGACCCAAGTCTGCCCTCCAGAAGTCCAAGGTGTCAGTTCTGCTAACCCCTCTCCTTGTTTCACCAAGGACTGAAAACTATCATTGCATGATCACTTTGCCCAAGAAGGCATCCAACCACTACATCCCCCACAAAACCTTCTCTGTTAACAAGCAGCAGATCCAGGAATGTGCTTCCACCCTTGTTGGATCCCTGACCATCTGTGTCAGGTAGTTATCTCCCACACACTCCAGGAACCTCTGGGACTGTTCCCTCTCTGCTGTATTATATTTCCAGATGATGTCTGGGAAGCTGAAGTCACCCACGAGAACTACAGGTAGAGACCGCAAGGCCTCACCCAACTGTCTATAAAGTATCTTACCCACCTCTTCATCCTGGTTGGGTGGTCTGTAGCAGACTCCCACAATGACGTCTGTCTTATTGGACTTTCCCTTGATTCTAACCCATAAGCTCTCAGACCTGTCATCACCATCATTACTTTCTAGGCATTCATATGTCTCCCAAACACAGAGGGCCACGTCACTGCCTTTTCTATCTCTTTTGAAAAGCATTAACCTTTATCTCTTCTGTCAGCTGTCCTGTCATCTCCAAATACTGCAGCACACAGATGACTGGGGCAAATAACACCATGTTCTGCATCCCACAGCTGCCAAGCATCTGTGTAGGATGCAGAACCAGGCAGTTCAGGTTCTCCAGTGATGTCACCTGGGCATCAAAGATAAAAGGCAAAGCTCTGATATTCAGGCAAATAGGATTTGCTTCCTTAATGTCACCACTTCCCCAATATCTCTACTTCCTTTCCGCTATAAATTCACCAGTAACCACATAACTGACCCCATTTACCACCTTCTGCAAGCCTCCACTTGGCTTCATCAGTGTCTATGCATCATCCCCTTCAGCATTTTCTCATACATGCAAAATGCAGCCATGTCAGTAACATCTTTGTTTAGTGACTCAAAATAAAGAGTTGTTGTAGGAGGAAATTATTGTTCAGCCCAGTTTTCAGCATATTTCTACTTATCTGATTTCAAAACATGGATTTTGCTCAAAATATAATTTTTTACTCAAAACAAAATGTATTATCTCCTTTTTATGCACTTTAAAGTGAAGTAACACAGTTTAAAAAGAGGACTATACTGGATATTTCTCAAAAACAAGTGTCACTATATTTAACTTAGTAGTTAACCCAATCCTGGAACACCACTGAAGTGTTCCTTTAACCATGACTTCCAAGTTATTCCAGATTGATCAAACCTACTTGTTCAGAAAGTAAACAAAAATACTTTTTTCAAATAATAAACACATAAACCAGGCACAATCCACACACACTTTACTAGCAAGGTTATATAATTTATGTTCCTATTATGGAAAGACAACTTCTCATGTACTAAGGGTTTTCCAGCACCAGCACCCACTCACAGTAGATTTTTCACCTCCCAGGCCCATAATTCTGTCATGACCAAGGTCCTCCCTGCCTTTTCAGCTCACACCTAACTTCTGGGCAGAAGGGAAAGTGGTGAGAACTCTCCACCAGTACAGCTTGCAGTTTGAGGAAAACACACAAGGAAACACTTTAAGGACAGTATAACAAGAAAAACTGTTGATATAGGCAAGTCTTTGGAGACTTTGCTTGAATAAGGACTTTATATCACAGATTAGGGACCAGCATTCCTCCTTCACCCACTCTAGAGGAACCAGAAGTCGTCTTGCATTAGGAATGTCTTGGCAACTCTGTATTGCTGTTTCCTAACTATGGCCAGCATAATGTTGTGTCTTTCTCTTATGCAGCCACACACTACATATGGGCTCAGCCCGATTACATAAATCCTCAGGAAAAAGAGGGATAAACTATGCAGTGTTCAGCGGACTGGTGAATTCTGTGGAGGACAAACTGGTAGTTTATGGAGAATGCATGGTTGGTGCTCTGAAGTAATCTTTGCATTTTACCTGCATACACAGCTTGATATCATTACCCAATACATAAAAATGGAGTTAAAGGTTTGACATGTTCTAGAACACTTAGTTATCGAAATGGAGTGCCAAACCCCAGGACTTCCACAGGATTAGAGGGACCAATCATCATTGCAGATGCCGATCAGACAAGATAGTCTCTTTGACTAGGTCAAAGATCAATGCAGAATCATGGATTATCTTGAGCCATGGCCTGAATCATAGAATCATTATGGTTGGAAGCAACCTTCAAGATCACCAAGTCCAACCATCTACTAAACATTATCATGACCACTAAACCATGTCCTGAAGTGCCACATCTAGATGTGTTTTGAACACCTCCAGGGATGGTGATTCCACCCCCTCCCTGGGCAGCCTGCTCCAATGCCTCACCACTCTCTCAGTAAAGAAATTTTTCCTAATATCCAATCTAAACCTCCCCTGGAGCAATTTAAGCCCATTTCCTCTCATCTTATCACTAGTTACCTGTAAGAAGAGACCAACACCGACCTCACTACAACCTCCCTTCAGGGAGTTGTATAGAGCAATAACCGAAGAGCACAGCAGTCCTCAGATGACCTTATCTGTCTCCTGTGCTTTCTCACACAGGGTGATGGCTGTACTCAGTAAAAAGTCTTGGTCTCCTCCAGCACATGGGCAGGCAGTGTGGTCACAGCCCATGCATGACTCCAACTAATACTTCTTGGTCATGGTCAGCATAAGCTGGATCTATCTCGGATATATGGGAAGACAGAGATAGCAGCCACTGACAAGACAAGTGGAGGCTTAATGGCAGACATCACTACAGGAGAAGGGAGAAAGGGGTGACTATTTCTGTAACAGGGAATTTAGCAGATGCTGGAATATCAGCGAGCTGTACTTCCCATTCAGAGTTGTTACGTATCTAAGATGTGTCTTGATATATCTTTTTCTAAACCAGTTCCAAGTTTACCACGTGTCTAAGGTGTGATTTATAAAAAGAAACATATCAACTTGAGCACTTTTTCTAACAGTTGCATAGTAGCTTCAGCACAAATGACTTTCTCTGAATCATGAAATATGGTAAGGCCAGATCCACAAAGAAAGTTTTGAAGACCATCCATCCTACTGTGGGAGAGATCCCAAAGCCATCACCACCTGAGACACAAAATGTATTGGATTTCCACGCTGTTATGGTATTAAGGGATAGTGATTGAACTTGCTTTTCTCCTGAGCTGCTGAAAAGAAACCAGATCCCAGGATCAAGGAAAGAGGATGCTTATTAAAAATATGAAATCAAATTTTTAAAAATTTAAATCATCTCTGAGGATAAATGCTGATACTAAGATTACCTATAGCACTTACATCTGTGCTTTTTCAAGCTTTGCAGTGCTGAAGAAAAGACAGACCAGCTACATCACCCTCTAAGAAACCGAGACATAGAAGGGGAATGGACTTGCTCAGACGTGCACAGTGACTCAGAATCAGGTCCAGGATGACATCCCCAATGCTCAAGGCAAAGCAGATGTTTCCTTCAGAAAGATTAACTTTTCACAGATAGGCATGATGGGTTCAAGGCAGCAGCCCCCCCAAACCACACCTAACAATTTAAGATGGACTCAGCAAGTGAGGAGCAGGTTTCAGTTCCAACCAGGTCTCATGGGGAAAATTTATGGGGGTATGACTCATGTGATCTGTGGATTCTCTGGGGAGAGGGAAAGCCATGGAAATGAACACAAGGATTATCCAAAGACGGGATTCACAAAGGCACTTAGAACAAATGCACAGAGGTGGAAAGAAGAAGGCATGGCAGACTAGCCCCTTTGTCAGAGGTAGACGTTAGGAAGACTGCAGCTGTTAAGACAGTGGAAAGAGACTTTATAGATAGGAACAGCCATTCCTCAAAAGAAAATAAGGAACTTTTCATGATTAAATACACAGTCCACTGGCTTCTTTATCTTGTCATTTGGCAGAATGTTCAGTCCCTCATTGCATTAGAGATTTAAAAGTCAAAACGAATATAACACTGGGAAAGGAGTTCTACGCTTCCTTATAGTCTTTCTTCTTGGTATGTCACTACAGACTCAGTTTTTGTTGTCACCCTCTATTTCTTCTCCTCTTCTTCCTACAGTCTTTCCTGAATCTTTACATAGAATCATAGAATGGTAGGGGTGGAAGGGACCTCTGGAGATCATCAAGCCCAACCCCCCTGCCAGAGCAGGATCACCCAGAGAAGGCCACATAGGAACAGATACAGGTAGGTTTTAAAGTCTCCAGAGAAGGAGACTCCACAACTTCTCTAGGCACCCTGTTCCAGGCTCTGTTACCTCACAGGAAAGATTATTTTCCTCATGTTGAGGTGGAACTTCCCATGTTCCAGTTTGTAACTGTTGCCCCTTGTCCTATCAGAGGGCACCACTGAAAAGAGACTGGCCCTTTCTACTCAACACCCACCCTTCAGATATTTGCAAACACTAATAAGATCAGTCTTTTCTCCAGACATACAACTCTGGGAAACTAGGGTGTAACAAAGACTTCACAACATGGCTGACTGTCCCGTTTGTCATCATCAGTGCCAGCAGCAGAGGGCCCAAGAACCAGTCTGACTGACTGGTTCAGCAGCACAGAGCAAGCCTTATGGCACAAGGCAAGAGTGCAAGTCTGATGTTAAAATGAGAGCTGAACTTTTAAAGATGTAGTGAATCATTGTTTAGTGTGCCCTGGTTTCACTGGGACAGAGTCATAGGTCAGCCATGGGATAGGGGCCAAGAACAGTTTGGAGTCAGCCAGGGCAGCAGAACTGAGTTGGTTAAAGGTGTGTCACACTCAGTATAAAGGGGGAAGCTTGTTGAGGACATAGGGTCTCCTGCTTGGGGTCCTCCTGACCCTGCTCCTCTTCTTCCTTCTGTTCTTCCTTCTCCTGCTCCAGAGGACTGCCTGTCTATTGTAACTGCTGTACCTAACTGGACCGAGTATAACTTTATATAATTTATATTGTCATTGGTATTCATTTTGCCACTTCATTAAATCTGTTTTCATTTCAACACACGGGTCTTCTCTCCTTTTCCTGATTCCCCCTCTCTGCTGGGACATCACTGGGGGATAGAGCAACTGCTATATTTTAGCCCCAGATATGGGCTAAACATAGACAGTTTTAGTTCTTCACTTGTTTTTAACTGGGGGGGACACCCAACTCCCATATTTTTTGAAACTGCAGGACTTAAAAATAAAAATCAGCATTCAAACTTACAGTCTCAAAGTCAAATTTTAGGATTATTATGCTGTGTTCGTTACTGTCTAATCTGCTCTTGTGAGACTCCTGGAGTGTTGCATCCAGCTCCAGCATCCCCAGTAAAAGAAAGCTACAGTTAGAGTGGGTCCAGAGAAGGGCCACAAAAATTGTCAGAGCTGGAACACCTCCCCTGTGAGGACAGGCTGAGAGAGTTGGGGTTGTTCAGCCTGAAGAAGAAGCGGCTTCGGGGAGAACTTATTGCAGCCTTCCAGTATCTGAAGGGGGCTTATAAGAAAGATGGAGAGATACATTTTACCAGGGCTGGTAGTGACTGGACAAAGGGCAAAGGTTTAAACTGAAAGCAGGTATATTTAGATTGGTTATAAGGAAGAAATTCTTTATGATGAGGGTGATGACATACTGGAACAGGTCACCCAAAGAAGTTGTGGATGTCCCATCCTTGGAAGTGTTCAAAGCCAGGTTAGATGGGGCTTTGAGTGAACTGATCTAGTTAGTGGGAGGTGTCCCTGCACTTGGCAGCGGGGTTGAGACTAGATGATCTTTAAAGGTACCTTCAAACCATTCTGTGATTCTATGAAGAGCTTGTAGGACCTTTACAAAGTTGAAGTCGGCTGGTTGATTAAACTACATAAAAGATATCTTCTATGTTCCACAGGCAGAGAAGCAATGAAGTGTATTGGAAATGACCTTACTCCTGGTACAGTGCAATGTCCTCATTGACTTAATAGGGATAACTCCCATTTTCAGAGGAAAACCTAGACTTCACCTGCATTATCACACAGAAAGGGAAAAACAAAACAAACAAACAAAAACAACAATCAAAAAACCCCAAAAAACAACAACAAAGAAATAAAAGAAAACAAACAATAAAAAGAACAAAAGGCTCACACTGCAGGCAAAACATAATAGATTGCTACCCAATCACCATCCCACAGATTTCTTTTTCCATTTTTAACCTTTTTAGATACCAGCAACCCACCACTGTACTGCAACCCTCCAAAATCCAAATTGGTCACCCTTTAATCAAGATTGGCCATTTTTAAAAGGTGGAATTTTAGCGTTAACCTAATCATGTTTCAGCAGACTTGTCACAGGTTTCAAAGTATGTGGCAAACCAGAATGCATATTTTCCCTGAAAAGAATTTTAAATTCTTAAGAATTAAATAAAGCAACAAAAGATCAGATTTCATATTTCCCACTGATGATGAGGAGCATGCTGTTTAGCAACAGCTCCATGACAAGCAAGTCAGTAGATGGGTACCAGTTCATCAGAGAGCCAACACCTAGTTCTCAACCAGCCAGAACACACATTGCCTCTGTCCTAGACAGAAGTGCAGAAACACAGGAAAATGGAGTTATAAGGGCCAGGAAGCTGGAAATACATAAACAGGGAAGGTTACAACGAAGAAGAAAGGTGTAGACAAATAGGATACAAATCCCCAAGTTAAGCTTTCTTAAATTTTGCTATTTATTTAAGAGATTGGTTTTAAAACAAGCCCTTTCAAAAGTCAGTTTAAAGTCACAACAGACATATGCTGAGTTCTGAATATCCTTTTAGAATATAGTCAAGTAAAGAAAATGATAAAGCCCTATGTGTTTCCTACAGTGCTTTATAGGTAGACTACTGAGCAAGTATAAGTCACTAGGGAACGTCCAGAACACAGTTTACAAAGGCATTCAGCCAATTTTTGACAAGAGCAGCCTGTTCATGACTCTGCAGAATATTTCCTTTTTTTTTTTTTTTTCTTCCCCTGTTTATTCACCTGGTTCAAAGTAATGAGTAGCTTATTCAAACTGAAAGAGACTTTGGGGACTGTAAAAGTATAGAAATTGCTTTTTGCCCTCCATACCTGCAAATAGGAACTAGTTGTGAGGAGCTAAGCTCTATAATTCCTGAAACACTAAGGAACACAGTGACCAGAAGGAAAAAAATAAAATAAAATCAATCAGTTAATTATTTTTTGAGAGATAAATCTTGCTTTGTTTAAATTGAATCCATGAGAATGTCAAATATGTTTAGAGAAGCTTATTTTCCGTGAATTTAAAACATCCAAGATAGTTTTATTTAATGACAAATACTAAGTGCCAAGGGATTTGTGCAGTAATTGGATTACAGCTTCCATGAAGGTATACTGGAATCAACTGAGAAATAAAACCTGATACTTCTCTTGAAATATTCTCATCATGAAAACCTTATAAAAGTGCAGACTCTAAAACATTAACTGAGAGGGTTGATTAAATATGCACAGCCATAGCAAACATTTCTGTATAGCAAAAACAGGTTTAAAAGGGAATGTGGACATTTGCTTAGTGCATAACAGTTACCAGCCCAAAAGAAGATTAAACAGTTTAATTAAAGGCTTAGTCATTTAAATGCATTTAAGTAAATAATTTATAGCACTCCTATTTGCATCAGTTGATCTCAGCAATGTTGCAGCTCTGACCCCAGACCACTTCCCACCAGAGGGGCCTGCTATCTGTTCATCAGCTCAGCTCCTTCTACAACTCAACACAGTTCTTCTGACTTTCCTCCCTGTCCTGCTGCCTCACTGCCTGTCACAGCAAGATATTCAGGCTGCTGCTGCAGAGCTCAGCCTCTGACCTCAGGAGCAGCACCAAGCACAGCACACATAGCCAGATGGGAGCTGCCCCCAGCTGGAGAATCACCGCCCGCCGTGAGAGATCATACTGTTGTGAACCCCCAGCATGACCTACAGCAGAAGGCTCCAACAAGGACAAAGTGGCCTGGGAGCAAACAGGGACACAAAAAGACAGTATTGGAAAGAGAAACCAGGCAATAGGTAGTGGCCTGGCTGTAGTTCTACTACAGAATCACACAGAACTGCTATGGTTGGAAAAAACCTTTAAGATCATCAAGTCCAACCATTATCTAACTCTACCAGGGCCATTACTACACCATATCCTTAAGCACCATATCTAGACAGCCTTTAAATACATCCAGGAATGGCAATTCAACCACTTCCCTTGGCAGCCTGTTCCCATCTCTGATAACCCTTTCAGTAGAGAAGTTTTTCCCAATGTCCAACCTAAACCTCCCCTGGTGCAACCTGATGCAGTTTCCTTTTGTCCTATCAGTTGTGACTTGTGAGAAGAGACCTACGCCCACCTCTCTACAACCTTCTTTCAGGTAGTTGCACATAGAAATAAGGTCTTCCCTCAGCCTCCTTTTCTTCAGACTAAACAAACCCAGCTCCCTCAGCTGCTCCTCATACAACCCTTCATCAGCTTCATTGCCTTTGTCTGGACTCACTCCAGTATCTCCATGCCTTTCTTATCCTGTGGTGCCCAAAACTGAACCCATACTCAAGGTGCAGCCTCATCAGTGCTGAGTACAAGGGCATGATCACTTCTCTAGTCCTTCTGGACACATTATTCCTGCTACAGGCCAGGATGACGTTGGCCTTCTTGCCCACCTGGGCACACTGCTGGCTCATGTTCAGATGGATGTCGATCAACATCCCCAGGTCCCTTTCTGCTGAGCAGCTTTCCAGCCACTCCTCCCCATGCCACTGCTTCAGCAGAGCTCTGTGTAATGCGAGATGGCATCTGTCTCATTCCCTCCTCCCCTTTCTGCACATCTCTTACTCCCCTAGTCTGCTTTGGTGTAAGCATCACCTGATTACTGAAGTACAAGAAAACCCTGAATTCAGCAGCAAGGCCTCCACCAGGAACTGTGGTATGAGCCACCAGTGAGGGGCTAGGAGCAGAGTGGGAGGAGAAGGAGAGAAGGATGGAGAAATACCATCAGACTTACAAAAAAAAAAAAACAAAAAAGAGTAAGTGGGAGTCTAATCAACCAGATGTCACACAATTGCCTCTTAGAAACAAAGTCCTTCACCAGCCCACTGAGACCTTCCTCAGTTATCCCCTCTAGCATTGAAGTGTTCCTGTATTCAACAGGCTGCAGCCTCCTGCACTTTGGAAGTGACTTGCCATACATCCAACATCCTTCTTGAGGTCAATGAGCTTCTGACCATCTGCAATAAGCCTGTCATTCCCATTACCTGAAGAGCAACACAGCACATGTTCAGGTGAAAACTGCCCTCAAAAACTCTTCCCCATCCCTTCATATTTTAATAGTACCAGGAAAGCTATAGTGTGATCAGACAGCAAGAAGAGAAGCAGCAGAGAAAAGCACCTGGGGATATTTAAAAAATAAGTTCAAAGGTCACAGCTAGTTACTATGCCTGGAAGAGAATGAGAACCAATAACATGAAGAGGTAGATCCTGCAAAACAAGAGAACAGTTGACTATATCTAATGATCAACTCCAGGGCTGTCTGGGCTAAGCACAGGCCACAGACACTGCACTCAAGACAATAGGTGTTGCCTTAATCCACAGCATCTTGACTTCGGCCACCACTGCCTCACTCCACCACACACAGATCCTCCACCCACAGTGACCACAGGATGCTCACAAAGAAGAAGAGATCTGGAGGGTGAATACCATAATCCACATAGACCTCTAGACCCTGAGCACAGGCCAGCACCCAAACTAGGCCCCTAGCTTTGAGGTAACTCTTGGTGGTGCTGTTCTATGGCTTGAGGTGCAGATAGCTGCTCTGGTAGTGTGGACCAATTGTTCTCAACTCACACACAGGACCTTCATTTGCAAGTTTTTTTCTGAAATGGAAAGAGAGAGACACATAGCTATTCAGATGTAACTTCATGGTATCAGGAGCAACATACACACCTTCAGCCCTTTGCTGAGTAGCACCAGCATGGCTTGGGCATAACACAGTGTTTCTGATGCTGCAGAGACTGCCTTTCGGTTTAATGATCAGTCCTGTGTGGAGGTCTACATCAGTTACTCCCAAAAGACCTCAGAGCACTACAAGACTCCAGTATAATACAGATTCCAGAGCAGTTTAGGCCACACTACCACGTGTATAAAAATCTGTGTCCTGGGCTTGGCTAGCATAGCATTCATTTTCCCCAGAAGCTGGGAGGGGGACACAGCCAGGATAGACAACTGAAACAACCAATGGGATTTTCAACACCATACTGACATCATACCTGCTATATGAAGGCGCAGGGCAGGCTCAGCAGAGTGTGTGGGCCTCTGGCAGGGCACCATCAGTGCAGGTCGAGGCCATTCTGTAGCAGTCATATATTGTTTCATTAGTGTTATTGTTATTACTGTTATTTCTTCTCCTCTTGTGATGTTCCATTAAATTCTCCTTACCTCAGCCCACAAGGTTTTGCCCTTTTTCTCCTTATTCTCCTTCCCATCCCACTCGGGCAAGGCATGAGTGAATGGCCACATGGTGCTCAGCTCTCAGCTGGGTCACACAACCCATGACACCCACTACAACAATCTGACCTTAAGAATAAGATCCATCTTGGCCATCATTAAGTATGTTCATCTGAGCTAATTCATAAGATTCCCCTTACAATTAGTAGGGAGAGACATTCACAGACCATTTCTAGACTGGGATGATAAGTCTGAAGATAAATCCTCCAGATACAGACATGCAGCATCCAATGGTGGCTTGTCTTTCACCATTAGCTCTACAGGGAACACAAAGTAACTAGCCCAGATGTAAGTGCATAGACTATACAGTTCTAAAATAAATTCGATCTCTCTCCTCTCTTAGCATCTAATGATCATTATATATTGCATGTTATAAAATAATGTTATAATATACACAGCAACAGATAAAATATCTGCAGCACATCAGTATGGATTGTTTTAATGCTGACATCAATTGTCAGCTGCTTTCACTATGGTAGAAATGGCTCCTGAAGGAATTAATGCCTTGATGTCCCTTATTTATTTACATTTTGCTTTCAATTTCTTACACAGTTTGCGGTATTAGCTGTTTTCAGAAGCAGCAACTGCCATTGCTATAGACCAGCAAGATCCAAAATATCCTACAACCTGCATTCAGCCACAGGTTAGTAGCATGCCAATATGAAAATGCTGCAGATTGGTTTATGGAACACATGGAACAAGAAAGGTATCAACAATTTCATGAGTACCCATTACTGGAAGTCTTCAAAATAAGCCATTTCTTTTGAAACATTGACAGACTAAAAAATAAACTCGGTATTTACCCATAGATATAGCTGGAATCCAACAAGATTAGCTTGCTTTTTCAACTACACATAGACAATTCTTGTCAAAACATTAGCAGTACTTCTGCACAGGCAGGCAACCAAATCCCTTGGCTGGACTAAAGACATCCAAAACCAAATCTGTGACTTGGGTCTGAGTTTCCTCATGGTCTCTCACACAATAAAAGACAGATGTCACTATGGAGTGGCAAGAATACACCTGCAGAAAAACACAGGCTTGTCTCAAACGCATCTTTGGATCTGCAGAAATTATGAATAAAAAGTCACATTGTCAGTGACTTCTCTCCCCAGAACTTTTTCAGAGCATACAGAAAACTGCACTATTTAGAAAACTGTCTATTTAGACAAAGTAAATCTTGAGATCCTCCGAAAAAGTAAAATGGGACCTAAAAGATACAGCAAAGGGAATCCTGCCTTCAAATGTTAATAGAAGACAGGAGCTCAGCTCCAGAAAAACTTCACTGCTATTTCAGGCAGCTGTACCCAGAATGAACACAGCCACACCAGTGCTATGTGTGATGAGAGTTCATTTGGACCGTGTGCTCTCACTAAATCCTTCAGTATCTTTTTGTCTCAATCTGTGCATCTGGTCTGCAGAAAAAAACCCCTAAGAAAACAACACACAAGATCAACAAAGAAAACCTACTCTTAGGATGAGCCCAAGAGGACAGAACTACCCTCAGAGCCAAGCAATTTGTCCTTCTTGCTCACCTAGAAACTGGGACAAAGCTCCAAAAAGGCAGAAAGCATCTCCAGTGAGATTAAGGAGACTTCACATCTAGTGTGTTCTCTCACGTCCTTGTCCCTTGTTACTTCACAATCCAAAAAAGGCCCTACTTTCCAGCAGACAGTTTGCCAGACTGTATAGGTCAGCCACTGTCCACTGCAGACATACAAAAAAGCTCTACTTCATCCCCTAGTTTGGAATAGGAATAATGGAAAACAAAGGCATTTAGGTTACTCCTCTTCAGCCCCACCAGTGAGTACTAGAAGAAAAAGCAAAATAGATTTCTCATAAGCTCCTTGAAACCATTTTTTCCAGTGGTGGAACAAGGGCTCAGGATTGGACACTGTAGCAATCAAACTTCATAGTCATGAGAATTCAGCTCACCATTCAAAAACCTCAGGAGGATTAAAAACATTCAGTTAATGATTATTTCCCCCATATTTGTTGCCACTGTTTTTTACATTCCATAAGCCTGCAGAAGGTACCAAAGTCTACATATGGAAGGTCAGCCCAAACTGCTTTCTTTCACTTTGCTGGCAGAGACTCCATGAAGGGAAGAGCCCAAGAAAGCTGGTTAATATTCAAATATCACCTCCCCCAAGCTCAGAAGCAGTGTATCCCAATAAAGAGGAAGTCAGGAAAATACACCAGGAGGCTGGCATGGATCAACAATGGGGGTGGGGGGAAAGATGTTAAATCAAAAATTTATTTCAATATTTATAATTTTTTTTCCACCTTTATGGGAAAGAATGTGTGTGTGTCATTTTACAGTAATTACAATTAAGCCATGCCTTCAGTGTAGTTGGTGTCTTTGTTACTGGAGAAGCTGTTCTGAATAGGCTAGGCCTTACTGAAGCACAGTCAGTGTAAAAAAAGCCCAACATACAAATAAATAAAAAAATCGCCCTTAACTGGTTGTAAAAAATATCAACTACAAATAGAAAAGCATAATTTTCTGTATTTGATGAAGCAAGGAAGATGTCTTTCAGGAAAAGATTATTTGAACAGTTTGGATACAACTAACAAGTGACCTCTGATACATGACAGGGTTGCCAGATGAGTTTCCACATTTTTAAAACAGACAAGAGTGCGCCATGGCATTTGGAACAAAGGTAGTGAGTTCACCAAAATGTTCTTGACCAGTCTTTGCTGGATTTCATGTGGAAATACCCAGGATCATGTTTCCTGGAGGCCACTTAAAACTGGTGCTTATAAACCCAACAAGTCTGCATCAGAGTAACTGTTGACAACAACTGTTTCAGAAACAAGCTTGAAGTAACAGTAGAACTGGAAACCGTAAATCAAGTGTGATTTCCTTCCTCAAATCCAGGCCTTGTTAATTATTGTATCTGTTTGGAAACGCACATCAAAGACTATGTTGTTCTAGTGGGGACATACACTGATCTGCACACTGCAAGGAACATCCCCTCAACATTTATTGCAGTTTACCTGTAATGCTTACCTCATCCTGATGTGTTAATTGGCTTGTCAGCACAAAAGTAGTGCTCACAATGTTCTGGATGAAGACCTGAGTTACTGCATCTCTGCCCACAGAGAGGCACATGGTCACAACTTCCTTGATGTCTTTTGCAGGTAGAGGGACTTCGAGAGTACACAAAAATACCCCAGGGTATTTCCTAAGAAATTCTTGTGGGACAATTGAGCATAGCACTTCAGCACACATGTAATCGGACTAGTAGCTTGTTTACAAAGGAAAGAAGGGGCTTACTCTCTATTTACTGCTAAAGAAGTTGCTCCACAGTTGTCATGGAATAGATTAACATTTGTACACCTGCACATGATACTTACAGTATGCATGTAAATTTATACTGGTATCCATAGTACAAGGACAGGAGAAGCATTAAGAATCAGTTACCAGTAAAGCTCATGTTGGAATGGGTTGAATATTTAGCAACAAAATGAGAACCCCAGTTTGGACTTCAGCAAGTCAGAGCACCCAGAAGCAAGTGGATCTGATTTTCTGGATGGAAGGAGGAAAGAACTCCCAGTCCCCAGATGCTTCCTTCAATGTCAAAATTACAAAACTCTTCACAGGTTCTTCCTGCTTGACAGGGATCTACTGGAAAGAGTCCAACGGAGAGCTACGAGGATGATTAAGGGACTTGAGCATCTCCCCTATGAAGAAAGACTGAGGGAACCAGGGCTGTTTAGTCTTGAGAAGAGACTAATGGGTATCAAATGGAAGAAGCCAATCTCTTTTCTGTAGTGTCCAGCAATAGGACAAGGAACAATGGTTATAAACATGAGGAGGAACTTCTTTCCTGTGAGGGTGATGGAGCACTGGGACGGGCTGCCCAGGGCGGTTGTGGAGTCTCTTCCTCTAGAGATCTTCAAAATGCATACCTGGATTTGTTCCTGTGCAACCTGCTCTGGGTGATCCTGCTTTAGCAGGGGGGGTTGGACTCAGTGATCTCCAGATGTCCCATCAAATCCCTAAGTGCTCTGCAACACTTCAAGAACCTCCCCATGGAGCAAAGTGCCAATCGTTATCACCCTGGGAAGCTAGTGGTTAACACCTGGAAAGCTAGTGGTTGCCTTCACTTCTGAAGTAGCTACAGCCTCAACTTTGAGATCCCCACTGGGAAGGTGAAGCATTGGATCAGTCTTCTCATGGCCACCAAGCAGCGCGCCGTTCTTGCCTTCAGTCTCAACCACTTCACAGTGGCAGGAAGTCCATGTGGACCTTCTCCGTAGCCTGGGAATGCCAGCAGCACCACTCAAATTCTCAAACATGAATAACCAGGAACCACCCCATGGCAAAATAGATGAAAACTGGGTTAGAGAGGTTTAACAGCATCAACACTTTAAAAAAAGGATGATCTGTGTTTAAAGGAGAAGAAAATTCAGAAGTGAATCAAGTTCTTCAGTAAATGGTGGTCTGGCACTAACACAACTGAAGCAGCCTGTCAGGGCCTAGAGGACACTCACAGCTCTGACTATACTTGCACAGACCACTCGGGCTCCCCCCACTTGTCCATGGCCAAGGACCCCATGTCAGCCACCAAGGGATGTCACAGCAGGACCAGCTTGCAGCTCCTGCAGCCCTGCCTTGCCTGGCCATGGGCATTATTGACCCTGTCTCACAGACTGGCTTCTCACCCAAAACTTGGACCTGCTTCATCGCGTCTCGGGTGCCAAGGTTTGTGGACTACAGCATTAGTATTTGGGAACACAGAGGAAGTGGCCCAGGAAACTGCATAGACTGAGGCAACAAGTGCTTGGGGACTTGGCCTACAGAGGTATGCACACGGTAAGAGGAACAGGCACTTGAAGTACCTCATCTCTCAAAGGGAAGGGCTCCTGCTGTCACCACTGAATTTCAAACAGAAAAGGCCCTTAGCTGCTCCCTGTGACACTGGGATTGCTTCTCTGCCATCCAATAATACCATGGAAACAGTCTCCCTAGGGGTACCATACCTGTGTCATCTGTCTGCCTGTGCCACCATCCTTCATCACCACTGTGCTTCTGAGCAGTCACGACTGCAAAGAAACAGAGGCACAGGGGAGCCAGGTGAGAGGGCAAGAAGCATCCCCAAATGGCACCTGTCTACATGCCCTATGGTCCTTGGCCTTCTATGAGACTATAACGATGATTTAGCTATCCCTTGAAGGGAAAAAACATCAGCAAGCACAATGAGAGGAAGAGGCTTTTCTTGTCTCTCTCCTCTATTTCTACCATAGGAAAGAGGGTGAAATTGGAAGCAAAAATTTTGACTACTAGTTTCATCAAAAGGTTCCAAGAGCATAACACTGGTACTGGCTTTTCAAAATCTCTTCTACAGCCCTTCCCAAAGTCATATTAACTTGCAAAAATGTCTAGCATCTCCCTCCCTTAATCCCTTTGGCTCTACTATCCATGAGAAAAAACCTCACATCTGCTCTTTCCAGTTCCCTTATCACATTACAACCACCTCCCTATACCTAGAAGGCACCTGTCTATCTCCAACCTTCTCATTGAAAGACAATGGACAATCACTCAAACCAAGCTGCTAGCCTACCTCCCTGCCTCTTGCATGTGATATTCCCTATGCCTTTGGTACTTGTTTTGTCATCAGTCCCTTCATCCAATGTCCATCCAAAGCTGTAAAGTAGTTAAGAAAAATTCCTGAATCTTACTATGTAGCTGTTCACCAGCAGACCAAGCTCTGTCTAAAACTCACCAGCCCAAACTCTAAACCAGCTGCTGTGCTATTGCTGCCATTCCCTGTGAGCCTGCTGTAGCACAGAATCAGGGGTTTGCTAGCTCATTTATGCAAGATTTAACAGAGAGCTCAAAGGTACTGCCTGCCTCACCTAGTAAATACATGGTTACAAGACACGCACGGCAGAATGCCCAGGGATCATTCCCAGATACCTTGATTTGGGGGCAATCAGACTGTCAGAGGGAAATCAATTTTGATCTGAATTTAAGAGTTACAACTTTTCAAGCATGTCAGTTTGATCCTGGTAAAGTTAGGAGATGGTTTGCATTGTTAGTAACTGGTGTGTCCTGCAAGGTACCTGTGAGGCAGACTGAAACCTTTTCAGATGCTGATCAGCTCAACAAAGATAGCAAGATAACAGAGGAGGAAGCAGTAGTTCAGCATCTGGACGAACAACTCTTTTAGACAGAGAAAAGCAGATACTGGAAAGAGGCATCTCACAGGGGAGACTGCAAAACAATTTGCAGTGAGTTGAGGTGGAACAATGGAAAAAATTCCCCACTGCTCTGAGTGACCTTTTTCTGACAATTATCTACAGATTTAAATTTTGAAGGATCTACTGCTTGCTGAGATTAAGAGAGTAAAAGACAAATGCCGTTTTACTGATGCATGCAGGTTAATTCCCATTCCTCTGCATGACAGTAGATGTTCCTGTAGCCTGAAAGCTCCAGGATTCCAACTGCAGTTGTTTGTGTCCCTTACTCTCTGTGCTGAATGTACCCTTATTCCTAGACCTATGAATTCTTCTGACTTGTTTTTCAGTCTTGCATATTTCCACACCACTGTAACTGTCAACCGCCATTTCTGCTGTTTTCCAGTCACAAACATTTAGAAACCAAGATGTTGTTGGAGTTAACAACTGGGAAGCTGCTCTTTCAACATGCTTTATACACACATAATGAAACCAAGAATATAATTTTCAGAAATAAGCTCGATTTCTCCATACCAGCACATCCTGCTTTTTCCTGCCCTTATGTATTAGGGAGTGTGATTTCTAGGAAATATCCCAAGCATGATGGGAAGAGTTCAAGAAAGGTCCAAGATGCACTGCAAGACTGAGACGCACCTGAAAGTCCCCACCAGTATGGGCACAATCACTTGCAGCAAACAACACATGACTATGTGAATACCCTGATTTTGAAAGAATTATTTCTCCTCCCTGGGTGTTTGAAAACGCAATCTGTCTGTTTGTTGTTCTTGTAGGCAAGCCTATATGGAAAGATGCTTCAGCTCACTCGCTAATTTATGACATAACATGCTGTACAGTCTGCAAATCTCATTTCAGGTGAAGAAGAAAGAATTGCCTGCCTGCAATTCACAGGCAACACCTGCTGCTGAAGAGCTCTACAGTATAACAGGTCAGCTCTACCAACCTTACTCCTCTGGACAAATAAATGACCATTTTCCTGAACAGACTGCCAAAACCACAGAAAAAGAAAAGTGGTTGCCCTGCTATGTTGTGGTTCCACATTAGCTACAGATCTTGAGGCAAGTGCACAGAGACATTGCACAGCATAAAATAGACTCAATGCAGCCTCCCAGATTGTGGCCCTAATACACATTTTGGAGTTAAGCAGATGCCATTCGTAACAGCTGCTCTTAGCATGTGTCTAAAGGACAACAGAAATTTTTGTAAGGACCCATCACACAGCTTAGTGTGTTCTACACCCTCCCTCCTCCCATCCCTTTCTATAGTATACCCAGAAGTTTCTCCTTCCTCTCTCTTTTGGTAACAAAATTCAAGGTTTCCCTTGCTGAGAGGATGTTTAACTTCACTGTAGAGAAAAGTTTAACTAAAACCATAGTTCCATAGATATTACTATCAGCTTGGGGCACTGCCAGATCACTTGTAATTATCCATGTGATCCAAATAAAGTGGAAACACACAGTTGCAACTCCACTGAATATACCTAAGGTGTTTCCCTGACCCGTGGGACAGCAGATGATGCTTGATCGAACAATTGATGCTAGGAAAGCTTTGTCTATCAAAAAGAAAAGAAAAGCACCTTGAACCCACACAACAATTTTGCACTATGCTACATGGCCACAAAGGAATGGATGCACACAGGACGTACTGCCTCCACTTCAGATCTGCTTGGCAGAAAGCAAGCAGAATGCTGGAAGTTCAATTTCAAATTCTTCTGAGTCCATACACATGCTGGTTTGTTACTTCTGCCCAAGATCCATGCAAAAACATATGGACTAGAGCTGTGCCACCAAAAAAATCAATACTAAGGATTGAAGCAGGTCATGGTCACTGTTGCCTTTGCCACATCTGTCATGTTGGATTATAACATCAACATTTTCTATTGATCCTTCCTAACTCACATGGGAATTTAAGGAAATATTGCCCATATTATTGAGGAGTATAGATTGCCCACACTCAAGAGGTATGGATCTCTTGAATTTGACACTCCTACTGATGAAGAGCCAATTGGTAATTCTCACACAGCTTGTCCCCCAGCCTCACAACTTAAGACCTCCTCACGGAGGAAGAAGAGGAGAGTTGTTGTAGTGGGAGACTCTCTTCTGAGGGGAACAGAGGGCCCAATCTGTAGACCAGACCCATCCCACAGGGAAGTCTGCTGCCTCCCTGGAGCTCAGATTAGAGATGTTAAAAGGAGGCTGCATGAATTGTCGCACCCCTCTGATTATTATCCCTTGATAGTTTTTCAGATAGGTAATGATGAGATTTCTGAGAGAAGTTTAAACGCAATCAAGAAGGGCTTCAGGGCACTGGGGCGACTGGTTCAAGGTTCAGGAACACAGGTGGTGTTCTCCTCTATCCCTCAGGTAGTAGAGAAGGGCACAAAAAGAGGATGGAATACCTGTATAATTAACAATTGGCTGAAAGACTGGTGCCACCATCAGAATTTTGGTTTTTTTGATCATGGAGAAGTTTATTCGGCACCTGACCTACTGGCACCAGATGGAATACAGCTGTCACAAAGGGGAAAAATGGTCCTCGCACAAGAGTTAGCAGGCCTCATTGAAAGGGCTTTAAACTAGGATTGAAGGGGGAGGGGGATAACGCCAGCCTTGGTGAAGATGGGCTTGCAGACAGCCTCCAGTCTGTTGTCCTACTTGGGGTGAGTGATTTTGATACTTGTGTTATATTGGACAACAGAAATATGTACATGACTAGTGGGATGGTGGCTGCAGAAGCGATCAGGAAAGCGGCATTGAAGAGGGAAGGGGATAAAACCCGCTCCTCCAGCAATGAGCCTGGGGGTGCAGGACGAAGGATGGGGGTGAAGTCAGTTGCAGAGATCGGGTGCCTCTGTGCCAATGCACACAGACTTGCTAGTGATGAGCCTGATGGGCCTGGGGACAACCTTCAGTCTGCTGTCCCACTTGAGGCGGATAGTACCGGTATGTGTGACCACAATCACACAGAGGTCTCTGACAGACTAGTGGCCACAGAGGTGGCCACAAATGGTTGTATAAAAAGATTAAAAACTATTAACTCTACCCCCTCTCTGAAATGCTTATACATCAATGCACGGAGCATGGGGAATAAGCAGGAGGAGTTAGAGATATATGTGAGAATATACAACTATGATATAATTGCTATTACTGAGATGTGGTTGGACAGCTCCCATGACTGGAATGTTGTTTTGGAAGGTTATGTTCTATTCAGAAGAGACAGGCCAGCAAGGCGAGGTGGTGGTGTTGCTCTCTACGTGCGAGAGCAACTAAAATGTATTAGGTTCTATCCAGGAGGGGAGGTAGAACAGGTTGAAAGCTTATGGGTAAAAGTCAAGGGACATGGAAAAGGGAATAAAATTGTTCTGGGTGTCAACTACAGGCCACCAAACCAAGAAGAAGGTGTTGATGAAGCCTTCTACAGTCAACTGGAAGTGGTCTCTAGAACACCCTCCCTGGTAGTCATGGGTGACTTCAATCACCCTGGTATCT
Organism: Todiramphus chloris collaris; assembly: GCA_025345505.1. Classification (NCBI taxonomy): domain Eukaryota; kingdom Metazoa; phylum Chordata; class Aves; order Coraciiformes; family Alcedinidae; genus Todiramphus; species Todiramphus chloris. The sequence goes on from JANVCC010000044.1 coordinate 1,385,421, forward strand.
GTTGGAAAGCCCATACAGCCAGGCATACCCAGTCCAAAAAGCTCTTGCAGTGCATAGATGACAACTTTCTGATGCAGGTCGTGGATGAACCAACAAGGAGGGGTGCACTGTTGGATCTTGTATTAACTAATTAAGAAGGACTGGTTGGAGACATTAGGGTTGGGAATAGCCTGGGTGATAGTGATCACGATATGATAGAGTTTAATATTAAACAAGGGGGAACTAGAGCAGTAAGTAGGACTGCAACCCTGGACTTCCACAGGGCTGACTTCGAACTCTTCAAAGATCTACTTGCTGGAATCCCATGGGCTAGTACTCTGGAGGGTAAAGGAGCCCAAGAAAGTTGGTTAATTTGTAAAAAACAGTTTCTTCAGGCCCAGGATAGATGTATTCCCTTGAGGAAAAAATCTGGAAGGCACACTAGGAGACCCACATGGATGAGCAGGGAGCTTTTGAAGGCGATTTCAAGGAAGAAAGAACTATACAGTTCATGGAAAAAAGGACTGGTTGGTTGGGAAAATTATAGAGAAGTAGTCAGGGCATGTAGGAAGGCAATAAGGAAGGCCAAAGCCCTCTTAGAGCATAAGTTGGTGAGTGAGGTAAAAGAGAATAAGAAAGGTTTCTTTACATACATAAGTGCCAAGAGGAAGAACAAGGAAAGTGTGGGGCCACTGCTGAATGAGAAAGCAGTCTTAATAACCGAGGATGCAGAGAAGGCAGAGTTGCTCAACACCTTCTTTGCTTCAGTCTTTTCTTCTAAGACCAGCCCCTGTGAACTCCAGTCCCTGGCTGAAGGGGAGAAAGCCTGGGGGAAGGATGACTCTCCACTGGTCAATCAAGACTGGGTTAAGGACCAGTTACATAAGTTGAATATACGTAAATCCATGGGCCCTGATGAGATGCACCCAAGAGTGCTGAGTGAATTGGCTGCTGTTACTGCCCCGCCACTCTCCATCATTTTTGCAAAATCATGGCAAACGGGAGAGGTGCCAGAGGACTGGAGGAAAGCCAGTGTCACTCCAGTCTTCAAAAAGAAGAGAACTCTGCACTGGCGAGACCTCACCTGGAGTATTGTGTCCAGTTCTGGGCTCCCCAGTTCAAGAGAGACAGGGATCTGCTTGAGAGAGTCCAACGGAGGGCTACAAGGATGATTAAGGGACTGGAGAACATGCCTTATGAGGAGAGGCTGAGACACCTGGGGCTCTTTAGTCTGGAAAAGAGAAGACTGAGAGGGGATTTGATAAATGTTTATCAAATGTTTATAAATATATGAGGGCTAAGTGTCAAGAGGAAAGGGACAGCCTCTTCTCACTCGTGTCTTGTGATAGCACTAGGGGGAATGGATATAAGCTGGAGGCCAAGAGGTTCCACCTTAACATGAGGAGGAACTTCTTTACAGTAAGGGTCACAGAGCATTGGAACAGGCTGCCCAGAGAGGTTGTGGAGTCTCCTTCTCTGGAGATTTTCAAAACTCACCTCAATGCGTTCCTGAGTGACCTGTGGTAGGGTAGATTAGGTTGGAGGGTAGATTAGGTTGGAGGGTAGATTATATGATCCTGCCCTGGCAGGGGGGTTGAACTCAAAGATCTTCAAGGTCCCTTTCAACCCCTAACACTCTGTGATTCTGTGATATTCAGAAGCAAAGAAAGGTAAAACCATTGAAAGGTGGAGAACAAGGTAGGTTATGGGAGATCTCTCAGCCTGGAAAATTGTGGGAATAGGAAAATGAACATTCAGGCAATACCTCTTAGAGCGATCAACTACATCTTGAGCATCTGCATATGCACAAGAGTCACACACACAGTAGCTTGGAAAGATTTCTGCAGCTGCCTGCAACAAGGATAATGTATATATCGAACACACTCTTGTGTTCTGCTCCCAAGCAATAAAGAGTAGAATAACCCTTTCTGTCTTCACTTAATTTATTCTTTCTCTAGAATCTCAATGCTAAAATAACAGGCTGAGGACAAGGATGGGTCATAGGAATTTCACTTGCAGAAAAATAATAATAGACACCAATGAGTCTTGGAAGTCAACACCCACCTTTTTTCTGTAGATCCCATTTAGAGTAATGAGCCAACAGCCTGGACTGAGTTGGGAGTTCATCTGCATAACACCCTCCCTACAACTAGTTGGTAAAAGTTTGCATCAGTTTAAACTGCTTTGGGGGCCATGCTGTGGAAGATTCAGCTTTGTTATCCATGGGCCATTCCAACTGGATGTGCAATCCATTTTGTTAGCCTCTGATCCAGATTCTCTGTTCTGTCAAAAGAAAGTATAATCAAGGAATTTGCTAAGGGATCTCATTCTGTTGAATCTTTGGGCTTAGAACGTCTATTCATATTGATGGGTCAGTTTTGCTTCATTTCATGATGATCAGGCTTCTCAGAAAAAAACAAACAAAACAAACCAAAACAGACAAAAAACAACAACAAAACCCCAACACCTTAAAAGCAGAGGCATTCCAAGGTCTTGAAAGTCTAGAACTAATTTTTTAGATAAAGGTGGGATGATGTTTCATGGCTTTGAATGGAGTACTTTGGGAAGACTGACATACAGCTTGTCTTTGTAAGCTGAAGTAATAGCCACTAACAAGTCACCTTCACTGATAAGTAACAGGCTGAAGAAGAAAATAATGGTTCGTGCAACAGTTGTGTCAAGCATTGAAATACCTGAAGTCCTACAGTGATGAAGTCTTCCTGGCTAGACAATAAAGATTTGGTCTGAGAAGATGGAATCGTACTGTAACTTGCAGGCAAATATTGCTGCAGAATGTACCTCTCTTTTATAAAATAGGTTGTAACAATGACAAACAGTCCAGAGTAACTAAAACTGAAGATTGTCCAAGACCCTTTCTTTTCAGCTTTGAATAATATTTCCACCTACAGCATACGTTCTGGCACAGAAAAGCTTTGCAGAGGCATCCTCCAAGTACCTGTATAACAATCTGTTTCCATAGATGTTGTTCAGATATGCTCCAGACCATGAGCTGAGGAATACTCATCTCAGTGGAACACTAATTTTAAGCTAAAGATCGAAATATATCTGTAGAGATCATCTGTGGAAAATGCAGGCTCTCTTGCTCAGATGGTCTTGCAACTACTTACCCTCTCTGCAAGGATGCATAGCCAGTTAATCTACTTGACTTGGAATGCTTAGTTCTCAAGCTATGTTAGCTTTCTAACATAAATGGTTTCACTCGCCTTGCTTGCTTAAGTCTGTTAGATAGTCTAGGCTCTGTCACAAAAAAGGTTTCTTTTCAAAATCCAAATAAACATTCACACAACAGCCAGAACAACTTTCAGTCTTCAAACACCTACATGAAGTTTGAAATCTGATCAGACCCTAGTACTCTTAGCAGGTAAACATTTTTCTATTCTTTCCACCTCAAAAATGATAAGAAAGATTTTTAGACTCTTACCAGCAGACTGGCACTGTTAATATTCTGGCTTCACCAACATCTAAAACTGGCTAAAGAATGACTAAGCAAGCTGTCACAAACATGCAAGTTGCTAGATATCCCAAAGAACTGGTCTTTTCATTTCTGATGAACCTTGATCAACTTGACTATTGTTAATCCTACTATCTGAAATCTTTCAGATGCCTGAGAGAGAAGGAAGCGTCCTTATGGCTCTGAAATCTAAGACCCCATGGTCTTGAAGGGACTGTCTCTAAAGCTTCTTCTTCCTAGAGTGCAAGCAACATGAAAAATCATACCAAGATTACTTTTTCAAGGACCTGGTTCCTCCAAGGAGTGCATACCATTTCTCAAACCTTCTCTTTGTTCATAATTCAGAATACTTTCTATGGCTGTTTTGGCCATTATCTCAACTAGCAACAAATGACTTGGAGAACACACTCTGACAGAAAAGGCAAAAGGAATCTCCCATGAGCAATCTCCATGGAGGTAATTAGCAAGTGTGCAGCAACATATCCAAGATATGTTACACCAGAGAGCTTGACTCACTAACTCCTATGTTAAGGAGGACATTTTAAGAGGACTTCAGAAAAATTCAGGCCTTCACCACTCACACCAAGAAAGTATCCTCATCGTAGCATACAGTCAGGACTCTTCTTATTACCTCCTTCTTTAGCTCAAAGTCTTACATTTCCTCTCTTCATGCAGCTGTAGATTCAACAGAAAGACTTTTGCAAGGCTTCCCCATTCCACTTGCCTATACCTTGATAGTATAGATACTTTAAGAAATAGAGATGAAGGTTCTCAGCATCTTGAAAGGAAGTAACACCATTTCTTCTTGCTCCATCATTAGGCAATTTTGGAATGAGAGGCCATGACTACCACACTTGGGCTTCAGTTCAATGTTGCTGAGACACACAAGGGACTGTCTGTAAATCTTATACCCTAGTCCTAGTAAGACTGATACCAACATGCTCAACACAGCATGTTCTGGTTGTAACAGAACTTTAGATAACGAGCATCAGCTTTCGTCACCTTAACTTCACTCCTTTGAAGATCACAGACATTAGGCATGACTCTTCCAGAGTCTCTGCTAGATATAGAATCTACAATTTCATCTAAGACATATACACACATTGAATACATCTTCTAGCATGGAAGCTGTAGGAGCTTATATCTGGACTGTACTTAAAACTGCTCTGGTATTCCAAAATGCTTTGAACTAGATTTCTACAGATTTTTGCAGCTATTCCTCTTCTTAGTACTGTGCAATCATATGAAGAAAAGGAACAGCTTTTAAATTTGCATATGCAATACCACCCCAAGAAATATTGCTACTATAGGCATGAAAATTTAAGTAATAAAAGCAAGGTAGGGAAAAAATACATTTTTAAACTCCTTATGAGCAACTTGAAAAAAAGACTTTATGTGGCCAATTCAGACTATAATCTAACAATTTTAAATGAGGACATCCTGGTTATTAACTATTGCTATTGTAAGGAAGCTCTTAAGTATGGTTTTAGCTTCTACTCATGTAAACCTAACTACATGTGCATAAAGTGCACTTGAATTTCAGGAAATCAGTACTCACTTGCAAAGCCATACACCTCAGTTTCTAAATGACCCAAAGCCTTAGTTTTGATCTTCCTTTTTTTTTTTTCCAAATCTGTAGCAGTTTTACAAATGGAAACTGGTAAAACGGACCTAAAATCAGTGCTACTTGTAATTTTTTTTTTTTTAATCTTAACATGCAGCGCAACAAATGTTCAGATGAATTTTATAAATTTCCATGTAACTTCGATTAGCTAATCATGCCAGACAGCAGCATGAATTTTCAAAAATATGATTAGTTTGAGGGTTACCAAAGTATTACTCATTACTCTAGGTGAAGAAAAATAGTACTCTTTAAATCATCATTTTGCCTTTTCAGTCTAACTTGCCCCCTGCAAAAATGGCAGTACACGTATCACACTAAGAAAAACTAGCAAGTCATTCTAGTCCAACATTCTGCTCAAAGCAGAGACAACTTTACATGTAGACTGGGCCACTCATTAGCACTGTTGCTGTTTTCTTGTTTTTATTAGTATGCCATATCTGGTCAGTGAAAAAGTCAGTATTAGCTACATGCCAGCAGAGGGACACACAGCCTCAAGAAAACGCAACCTTTTGAAGACATTTTTTACCCATCAGATCCATTGACACTGACTGATTTATCCATGGATAAGTTAGACCCATTGAGATACAATGGGACATGTTGTCTTGTATTTACAATGTAAACTGACAGAAATAGTGATCTCTGAGTTATATCTGTTAATATATGACTCATACATCTTGATTTTTTTTTCAAGGTTATAAGTGGTTTCCTAATCTCCATGAAGTTAATGGGTCCAAAGTGCACTTGGCAAAATTATGATCCAAATCCAGCGGTTAAGAAGGATGCTGGTATTTACACCTTTCACCTTGGAAGATGTCATTTAAACACCAGTTGCTGTGGCACTAGGTGCTTGTGACAAAATCACTTCTGGACAAAAGACAGAATGAAGAGGCATAATTGTCAAGCTCTAAGAGCACCTTACATGCACCTGTTCCATGTTTTTCTGTTCCAAACACTGATGACCCACAACATTTCCACATAGAAGAGAACTGCAGTATTAGGTTAGATTTTATCAGAAGTTCAATGACAGGAAAGCATTGATGCCTTAAGGAGGTGTGCTCAGACAGCATGTAACCAAGACACTGGGAAGGCTTCTAAAACAAGTGAGGAAGGTAGGAATTGTAGAAAAAGCTTCCGAGAGACAGACTATGTGCGAGCATGAATTTCACCTTTCCGAAAGCCCTGCCTCAAGGGCCCACTCTGGGCTCAGAACATCTGCTTCCAAACGCTTTCAAACCAGCCTGCATCTCATACATGCTGTTTGAGCTCCTACGGGTTAGATCTGTGAAAAGGACTTCTGAAAACAGGTAATTAAAAGATGCTGAACTCCTCCAGGCAACCAAAGCAAACACACATGCTATGACCTGCTTGCCAACTCTATACAAACAAAACAGTGCAACATAGTGTGCTCTGCTCCAAGGGATGCCTGAATGAAGTGATAACTAGTGACATTAAACACCGGCCATTTAATCTAAGGGAAAGAGATGAAATTTAATTAAACTTTGATGGCTATGACTAGTTGTTTTGCAAGATTTGGCTGCCTTAGGAACACATTATTTTCTTTCCCTCCCCCACATTCAAGGTCAGCTATAGCCTCATTCTAGAAGTTTTGAGCACCTTCTTTTTGCTCTTAAGTCAGAAGGCACTGATGAAACTAAACACTTCCTTTCCCATAGACCATCATAAATGCATTCCCCTGACTCCATATTCCTGCTCCCTCCATGAAGAAGAGCTTGGTGCCACCACATGCAGAGACTTGATGTGAATTTTCAAGTTTTGGACCTATAAAAAGTAGGTCTGCACAGTGTCCTTAAATTCTTGTGTCCACATTCTCTGAGAGCAATTCCACATATTCAGGGTGAAAAACAGGATGCATACTAATTATAGTAGTCAGCCAACATACAGAATCTTGGTAGCTTTTAATCTCTTTCCATCCAATGGACCCTAGAGCAGAATGGGCAGCTGTCACTGCATCACAGATGTGTTTCAACTACTAATTTTTGACATGCTGTTTCCCTGTGTCCTTCTACTTTGTCATCTGCTTTGACTGCATATGCTTTCCAGAGTAGGCTCATCTTTTTTGTACAGTCTTGAACACCACACATTCAATGCCGCTTTCATCTCTGTGCAGCTAACTCAGCTGGAGTAAAAACCAGCAGGAGCTCCATACTAGTGATGATACAAAAGTCTTACACAAAGGGATATTAACCACACCTCATTAAAACTGACAAGAAAGATTTAATTTGATGCTTCCCCCACAACCTTTTAGGCAAGATAACATGTGGATGTTTGAAATTAATGGCCAGTCTTGTAGGAAAAGCCACAAGACCTTAGCTCAGTTGCAAAAAAGGAACCTGCAACAGTTAAGAACTATGGCTGACTTTTGTAATGAAAGGAAAAAGAAAAAAAAAAAGCCACCAATCACATCACTCTGCAAAATGGGCTCTCAGTAGAGCGATGGAAGGAATAGAGTTTAGAGAAGCAAGCATCTTTATAAAGCCTTCACATCCTTCTACTGAAGTCATCACTATACCAAGCAGAGTCAGCTGCATCTAACCAAGGCAGTAATCCCTCCTTTAGCCTCTCCCATTCAAGCAAACTGTCTTAATGTGGCAACTGAAGAAATCAGAACCAGGGGTGTTTTGACAGAAAGTTACATACACACACGTAACGGAATCTGGAAACTTAGGTACTTGAAAACAGTATTTTTTTCCTTCTCTCTACTGGGCCTCTTCTCTCATGTCAAGGTTTGCTTATGTGAAGAGAGTGAAGTCTCGTAACTGGGATGTAATTTTTCATTTCCATTCCACGCTCACAAATTCAGCTGTTTTCAAAATATATGAGCTATTAGTAAGACTGGGCTAAGTCAAAAAAAATCCTCAAACCAAGCCATGAAAGGATTCAGGCTGCAGAGAATGACTTTGTGGAGTTTTTCCTCGTCTTACCTTTTAAACAGGACCACAGACAGCTGTGCAGCATGATGTCATTGAGAAGACTAAAGGGATATTCTTTTCTGTAACACAGCACTGGCCACAGGATGGGAAATAAGGGACAAGAAAATTGTCAAGGTTGGTCCTTTATTTCTCAAAAATCCCCGAACTCTCCACCCTGTCTCTCCCCCACCACTCTGCTCCATTAGTGACCTATTACAGCTAGAAAGGATTCTGCCCCTTTGTTCCCTGGTTCCTCCCGTCTGTCTCACATACTTACAGAGACAAGCATTGTCATCTTGAAGCAGCTGAAAATGGATGGGTATCAGGAATATTAGAAAGCAACATCACATTCTTTTCTCTTGGAAGCTCACCACTATATTCTTCTGTTCTTCTTCATCCTGGACCTCAAGGGCTGTAGGGAAGCAACAGCAAGTGATGCTACAGACAGCTCTGATAGCTGCTATATGCACTAACTAGGAAGGAAAAGATGAGTAGAACTAGATGGTTCATTATCAATCCTCAGAAGCACTGTCACAAAATATAAAGACTTCTTAAACAAAAAAGCTGAAGAAAAATATGGAGCACTTGTAACTCCAGCTCTGACAGAAACCCTTCCTAGTGTGTGAAAATATTGGGAGCGCAGTGTTACTCACTCATCTCCTTTCCATAAACTGAGATAGTAGATCCACAGAAGATCAGGATGAACACACAGGAGACCAAGGAACTTGCCTGAATCTCAGTACCAGGCACTTGCAAAGCAAGAAAGAGCACAGCAGCACTGACACAGCAATCTCTGAACTCACCAACTAGCAGGGAAAAGGGCTGTTTATCCCAACCACTGAAGCATGCCAATGTTTAAGATAAAGTGCATAAGCCAATAAAACGTCTACGGCTTCATTTACTAGCTTATGCTTTCCTTACTAGCCCATGCACCAAAAGAAAAATTATGGGGAGGGGTGCAGGGGGAGAGAAGCACCGAGCAGCAGCCTCTCTCCTACGGATTCCACCCTTGAGGCTTTTAAAGCAACTTCACTATTGCATTGCATGCTCTCCCTTCTCAGTAACATTGCCATCTCAGCAGAAGAGCTCCAAAATAGCATGTCTGGAAAAAAGTTGAAATGATGACATCACAGGATGAAAGTGGCATAAAAGGTGATGCAATGTCTAGTTCCAAGCAGATACCCAGATTTTATAGACCACTTGGAGTGATAAACCAAGTTGTTTGGACAGGGAAAGAGCAGGTTGGAGAAGGAACCAAGGCAATAAGGCAAAAAATAAGAAAAGTGACCCAATAAGGGCTGCGGTCAAAGCACAGCTGTCTGTTTACATCATGCACAACTGGGAATGCAGGCCAGCCAAGTTACAGAGGTTTTCCAGATCTCCTACTAAACAAAATTACAATCTCTGTCTCAGTTTGGCCTCAAAGCAAATATACTCCACCCCACAATCTCTTTATACTAAGCAAACCAGAGTTTTACAAGTACTCCATTTCTGTAGCAAGCACAAAAGCAAAATTCCAATTAGAAGGAAACAAAGAAGTGCAAGAGGAATTGTTCATACCAGATTTCCCTAAATAGTACAGCACAGGTCAATATTATCACTACAGACCTATTATTACTGTTTTCATTGTACTGTACAAATAATAATATCAAGATTGTACTATCTTGTGAATCTCCAGTTACTATTATTGATTATCCAATTATTGATATCCAGTACACATATTCAAAAGAACAAAATAAAGAGAAAGCAAAGTAAACTTAGCACGTTACTAATACCTTCTTGACCACAGTTCTTGAACTGGAGCCATTAAGTCAGGTAAATGAAGAGATGGATTGCAAGGAGATCATCCCTCTCATCAAAGGTAGTTAAATGAGTGCAAGAGCCAGGGATATATTGATCTCAGGACTGCAATTTGCTGACTAATTCTCTGAGACATTACAGTGAAACTAGGTATCATTAACTTGTTTCAGTTTCTATTTAACTTCTAACATACTTGGGGCTATGAAATTCCAAAAAACCCCAAAAAAATTGTAGTAACAAAAACCTGTCCATCTCCCCCTAAAAAAGGGGAAAACACTGTCAGGGTAATTTACACAAACACCACAGAATGCTTATATATAACAGATGCTAAGTAAAAAAACAGTCTTAAGCTACTCTGTGTGTGCCTGGGATAAGGACAAGAACAAATAGGGCTAGTCGTTGAGCAGAAGCAACAGCAGATCTTTTCCTATGAGAGGCAGGCAGAAGCATTTGAGAGGGGAAAAAAAAGGGGGGGGGGGG
>JANVCC010000044.1:1395805-1495432 GCA_025345505.1 Todiramphus chloris collaris
AAAAAAAAAACAAAACCATGTGAAAAAAGCCCAAAAAAAGAGAGGAAGGACGGAAAAAAGAGAGAGAGAAAGGACGGAAAAAAGAGAGAGAGAAAGGACGGAAAAAAGAGAGAGAGAAAGGACGGAAAAAAGAGAGAGAGAAAGGACGGAAAAAAGAGAGAAAAATAAGGCATTCTGGACTACAAAAGCAGGAGGAGCTAATCTGTGAATGTTGGGTAGTAGAACCAGCAGAACATTGCTGAACATCCACAAAGAAAATGAAAGGGAAATTAAACATAAATAGGGACCTGTAACTATGGGACGAGATACATAAAACCAAGAAAAAATTTATAAGGCCCTCAGCTGTTCTACCTTTAGAAGATTGAGTATAAAGGAAAATGACAGAAAATCATTTCCGGAAGCATTACTATATACATCAGCATACTCCCAAATACTGAACTCCTAATTTCAGCGGTCCAGTGGTTTTATCAAGGGATAAAAAGGCCACAAGTCTGCACAGGCAGACATTTTAACTGCTTACAGGAGGATCCGAGCGCTATCAGAGGCATGGTTTGACACACAGATTTGCAGACCAACCAACAACAAACTGCAGATACTGGAAGACAGGCATAGCTGCAAAGTACCAGTCGCATTCCTCATTTCAGTTGTGTAAAAAACTACAAGCATACAAAAAACAAGAATGAAAACATCCATACCATCACATGGCATCTTCTTCCATAGCAGCCTTCACTCTTTGACAGGTTTCAGAAAGTTCCTGTACTGTTTGTTATAATAGAACAGAATGGAGAACTTAATATTCTAGAAGGCATACAACAGCGTGAGTAATGCCATTTCAAATCTGGGCCATCAAAACTGTTTACAGCTTTAGAGACAATGTCTCAGGTCAACCTTGCACAACAGCATTGAGCATCGCGCTCCCTCTTTGACTGGAATACCTCTCCAGAAACACCTGAACATTCTAATTGCTTGCTTTTGTCATTGCTACAATACCTTGGTGGTTCAGTCAGCATGTACGTGATAGTCACATGAGGTGCTTACAAAGTAGTTAGCTCACTCTTACTAAACTCCTGGCCTAAAGAGCACCTTGAAATCAATTCCTTCATTCACTTTCTAATCTTAAGTACACTTTCTGAACAAAGCATATTATACTAATTTCACCTGAACTGTGATAGCTTTCAGCCTAGTGTGACACAATCTAACTTAAAAATATGTTCCAGACGTAAAGTTCAAGGGGATACAACCTTTTTATTTCCTTATGCTCCCTCTTACAATTACCAGTTAGCTAAAGGTTTTACATTTGACTCCATTTTCCACTTCAATTTCACCAATTCTTTGTTCTAAAATTTAATTTATGCAAGCTTTATAATGCATTATCACAGCCCTCTAAAAAATTTAGCTAGGATCTCAAGGACAGAAGAATACAAAGACACCAAACATTCTATCTTGGCAAGAATAAGAGGTGTTTATTGATAATATACCAACTCAGTATCTTGCTTCCCTATTTTTACATCACATTTTTAATAAATATTTCAAGTAGGCACATGATAGAAATAGCATCTGTACATGTTTAACTCTTGACAGTGTTTCGATAACAAACCAAGAGATATATGCAGGATCTATAACCTACGGTTTTAAAGATTAGCTCTTTTTGGAAACAGTATAGATTCATACAATCAATCATAGAATGGCAGGGAGTGGAAGGGACCTCTGGAGATCATCAAGTCCAACCCCCCTGCCAGAGCAGGATCACCCAGGGCAGGCCACACAGGAACAGAGCCAGGTGGGTTTTGAAAGTCTCTAGAGGAGACTGAACAACCTCTCTAGGCAGCCTGTTCCATGCTCTGACACCCTCACAGGGAGGAAGTTTTTCCTCGTGTCAAGGTGGAACTTCCTATGTTCCAGTTTGTGTCTATTACCCCTCATGCGGCACTATTGAAAAGAGACTGGCCCCTTCTAATTGACAGCCACCCTTCAGGTATTTGTAAACATCAGTAAGATCCCCCCCGCCCCTCAGTATTCTCCACACTAAACAGCCTTTTCTCATAAGAGAGATGTTCCAGTCCCTTAACCATCCTCACAGCCTCTGTTGGACTGACTCTAGTATTTCCTTGTCTCTCTGAACTGGGAAGCCAGAACTGGACACAATATTCCAGATGTGGTCTCACTAGGGCAGAGTAGAACCTCCTTGGACCTGCTGGACACACTCATCTTTATGGACCCCAGGATACCAATGGCCTTCTTGGCATTGCTGTCCCATAGATAACTTATTGTCCATCAGGACTCCAAGGTCCTTCGCCATGGAGCTGCTTTCCAGCAGGTAAGAGTTTACATGACCATGTTTATTAACAAGCCCTGCTACTGTGGCCTCAAAATCCAAAGGCATATTATCTAATACTTTACAGAATCTTTGATAGATTAACAGAGTTGCAGCTCTGTTTCTCTCTAGCAGTCACCACAGGTAACAGTATAGTACAATTTTCCTTCTGAGACTTGTTATTCTCAGTGATTTACACCAACTCGCAACATGACTGACAAAAACCAAAGGCCTAATGCAGAGGTTTCAAAGGCATTCAAGAAGATTATTCATGTTAATATAAAGCATTTTAGAATTCTCAGGAATTAATTACTGGAGAAGAAAAAAGGCTAATATGATAAAGAGTATCCAACAGATTTTCATTTTCTGGATTAACTGCAGCTCTAATACAAGATCATTAGATTAAGTTAACCAGCACTTAAAGGGAAGTTGGTGCAGAAGATACCAAAAAGAACCTCACACATTAATTAGAATTCAACTCTTTTATTCAGTTCTCCATGTTAGTAGGACAGTGTTCATGATGACTGTTAACCCCAAACATGGGTGTCACCTCATTCTACATTGCTGCTGGTCCATCCTTTCTTCCCTTCACTGTGAAGGGGACATTATCAAGAGATATGTCCCTGTACGAGGGAGAAGAATACCTCCTGCTGGTGTAGAAAAACCTAGAGAAATAAAACATTGAAGAAGTTAGTCTTCTTCCAAAAAATAATAGTATCAGAAATTCAAGCAGACATCATGTAAAAAGATCTCTAACTGGCATCTATATTGCTTCCTTGATAACTGCATTACAGATGCACCAGAGTCATGGGTACCAAACTCCTCTTCTGACCTTGGAAAAGGACCTTCCAGGTCAAGAACTGAGAAGCAGCAAAGGCTGTGTTCTAAAGGTAAAATCTAGTTCCTGTTACCTTTCCTGCTGGTAGAGGAGTTCAATCTCTGCAACAGCGGATCCAGCATCTTTCACAAGCATTACATTCCTGTGGAAATATTTCATGTGAAGGAAAAAATGTGTAAAAGTTTAGCAAAGTCAGAACTAGGCAGAAAGAGGCTGCAGTTTCTCACCAATAAAACTTCAGTACTTGTAATCCAGTAAACAAACATTTCCATTTGGGCACAGACACAAATTCCTACATCACATTAGATTTGTGCTACTCCTCCCATACACTGTTGTAAGGATGGGTGGGGAGAGTAACAGTAAGATTTATGGTGTTTCTGTTGGCCTTGTGTTTGTTCCATGGGTAGGAAAATCCACACACTTGGTAGGCATACCAAATTTCCTTCTGAAACTCACAAGAAAACAAGCTTCAGGCTTAATGCAAGATAGAATTCAGAGAATAAATACAAGCAGATAGTGCTTTGCACAGCAGTAGAGAGGAAGAGAAAATGCACATGCACCCTTGGGCAAACCACACCTTGTAAACAGCATTTGGAATTGCACAGTCAATACGACGCTACCATTCCTCATGGTAAAGCTGAAAACAGTCATCTTGACTGTTCTTGAACCAGCATGTGCCCAGGTGGCCAAGAAGACCAACACGATCGTTGCCTGTATCAGAAAGAGTGAGGCCAGCAGAAGTAGGAAAGTGATCATGCTCCTGTACTTGGTGCTGGTGAGGCCACACCTTGAGGAGCGTGTTCAGTTTTGGGCGCTGCTGTAGAAGAAAGACATTGAGGTGCTGGAGCAGGTCCAGATTAGGGCAGCAAAACTGGCGAGGGGTCTGGAAAAAAAGTCCTCTGAGGAGTGGCTGAGGGAACTGGGGTTGTTTAGTCTGAAGAAAAGGAGGCTGAGGGGAGACCTCCTTGCTTTCTAAAGAAAGGAGGTTGTAGTGAGGTGGTTGTTGGTCTCTTCTCCCAAGTAACTAGCAATAGGAAGAGCGGTAATGGGCCTAAGTTGCACCAGGGCAGGTTTAGATAGGACATTAGGAAAACTTGCTGTACTGAAAGAGTCATTAGGCTTTGGAACAAACTGCCCAGGGAGGGAGGGGGTGTAGTCACCATCCCTGGAGGTGTTCAAAAAACATTTAGACATGGCACTTCAGGACATGGTGTAGTGGTTGTAATAGTGTTAGATGGATAGTTGGACTTGATGATCTTGGAGATCTTTTCCAACCTTGATGATTCTGTGACTCCCAGCCTCACACTACATTGATAAGACAGAACTGAAAGGATACCTGTATAAATAGCTACTTAGTCTTCTCTCTCCGCTTCATGGAACCTTCCTCTTTAGTCCATGTAACACTGAGCACAGTTGTCACCTGTCCAGTTCTTTTCTCCTCAGAATGTAAATATTTTACCACACAGAAACTAAGCATCAAGCAAACTCAGTAAATAAGAAATCTGCATTGAGAAAAATGTGTGACTGACCAAAGAGGTAGCAATAACTAAGTTACTGGCTAATAGGGATTTTGCCTCCCTCTCTAATAACAAATGCTATTTTGTACAAGAGGGATCATCCCAATGAATTCTGGAAATTAAAATATAACACTGAAATTTTATGAATGTGATAAACTATTTTTTTCTGATTACAACACTGTATTGAAAAAAAATCCAATGACATGTAATAAAACTCAATTTCTTTTCCATTCCTTTATTAAAATACCTCATTTATACTACAATCTTTCTAAGACAAAAATTCAGTCCTGATTTGGAAAACTGTATATAATATCACAGAATCACAGAAATGTTAGGGGATGGAAGAGACCTCGAAAGATCATCTAGTGCAACCCCCTTCCAGAGCAGGAACACCTAGAGTAGGTCACACAGGAACACGTCCAGGTGGGTTTTGGATGTCTCCAAAGAAGATCACTCCACAACCTCCCTGGGCAGCCTGTTCCAGTGTTCTGTCATCCTCAAACCAACCACAGATTAACAGAATACAGTATCTATACTTGATGAAAATACAAAGCATTAAAAAAGGAAAATTTTTAAATTCACTGTCATTTAACATCAACTGCACTTTCTAGTGACAGCTACACAAGATACTACTGACAAAGACTTCTGCTACTACTGCATATAGTGCAATAAAAATATACAGACCAACAAAATCTGTGTTGGACTTTAAATCTCTGTCCTTCTCTGCTCAAGGCCCAGATTAGCACATCTGACTGTTCTCGGTTAGAGCGCATTCCATGCCTATTCCCTCTGTTCAGCTGACCTCAGCACTACACACCAGAGGCATTTCAGCAGCCAAAAGATACGTGCACAGAAGCACATCAAGGAGTTCTGGAAGCAAAGAGAAACGGCAACAGAAGATGTAATTTAATGTACGCAACACTTTCAAAATCATTCCACAGATGTTTCTTTTGTCTCCTCTGATGAAAAGCTAGACCAAAATGCCTTCTCCCCTGCAGCATCAGTGAGTACTCAACTGACACCAGACTTCGGATAAAACTAGTTGTGTAGTTCCTATGCGTTTTGACTGCTTTCCCCTAACCATTCTGCTTCCTATAGAAAGGAACAACAGAATGACATATTAACTCCCCAAAATGCTTTTCCTTCCTTCCAGACAAAAAAAAAAAAAAAAATCTGTTAACACTATGACAGAGTACTATATGCAGCTACATATATCAAATTTCCTCCAAATAAAAAGTAGACTTAGCAGACTCAGAAATCAATATTTATCTTTTACGACCCCTTCCCCCACACACATTTGGCAGAGCTTAATATGCTGACATATTACTATGCAGACTCTGTATATTCTAACAACACTTGTTCTAAATGGAACAAAAGGGGGATTCAGAAATACCTTGAAAATGCCTATCTTAAGTACAATGCAAATGTTAACCTCTAATCCATAATCCACTGTTCAGTCAGCATAAAGAGCCTACCCATTCCTCATTTTGCATACATAGCATCCCTTCCCTGCCCACAGAAGTCTATGATAAAAATGGAAAATATTCTGACTTCTTCAAATCTCTACCACATCAAAGTTGTAGAGAAGAGGATGCTTTGCTACATTAAATCTAGCAGAAGAACAAAAAAAACCAAAACAAAACAAAAACTGTTCTGTATCAACAGCCATATGTGGAAACATGGATGATCTGTGAGAGTACTCCGAATTCTTGCTTGCAAAAAAATGTTTCCTGAACAGTTGACTAAGTCACCTACAATGGTCCCCATACTCATTAAGAAGGCTTACACACATTTCCATGCCTCTAGCCCTTAATATGCTGAGAAGCAAAAGGTTACATGTGTACCTGGGCAAATATCACATGTTCAGGGCCAGATGACTGCTGTTCTTCCCAAGTATGGTCATGTAAACTCATTGCAGTAATGTTTTTAATCCACATGACCATCCATTCTAGTGGGCAATGCTGCAGCCAGTTTCCAGATAGCCTAAAAGTTTCCATGTCAACAGCTCCATATTGACTTTCATCTCTCCTTTTTGATATACAGTCCCTGAAGGCTAGCATGCCTAGTATATATTATGTACAGAAAGTCTGGTGAGATTCCTCCTTACCACAAAAAGCAATGAATGCTCAAGGTCAGCAAAAGCTGTTCTACTGCACATCTCCCTCTCATCTGACAGACTGGTATATGCTTCAGACTCCTTTGCCTCTACTACCAGAATTCACTTTCTTTCATATCTCCAGTCTGACTGGATTTTAAAAACTTTCTGCATGAGCTTCATTTTGCACATAGACATTGCTCATCATTATAATTAACACAAAACTCTTTTCAAATCTCCAACCAATATACTTTTCACTTTGCACATATTCAGTTTGCACATCCTTTCACTTCGCAGTGAAAAGACGTATCTAGCCTGTATTCCACACAATACTTATAAAGGCTGTAGTAAAATTGAGAAACTACTGAGAAAAGCACACCAGTTGTCCATAGTCCTAAGTGGTATCTGATGTGCACTGAAGACTATTTAGCTGACTGAATATCAAAAACACATATCCACCTTAGTTCCCGTATGTAAGCATTGCTCCTGATTTTAGTGTGACTACCCCAAATAACAACAGGAAACAGAATGTAGAATTTATCAATACTTCGCTGTAAATGAAGTAGGAACTATCTATGAAAGTACAGAATCTACTGCTGTGTTCTGCACATTGGATTATATTCTGACCACTTTTTTTTTTTCCCCAATCCACTTGGGAAATGCTTCTCCACATTTTCAACTGATCCAGAGTCAAACTTCTCTATGACAGACCTTTCATCAGTGCTCTTTTACTTTGTTTTCAGAAAGAGAAAATCATTCTAGTAAGAGGTCAGCATTTTAATCTCTCATAGGAGACTTACTTAAAGCAGAGGTATTGTTATGATGGAACTTATTAATGATGTGTGCAACTATTAATTCTTTGATGATGTCTAGATCAGTGTTCTCCACAGCAAAGTGCACACTCCTTAGGGGGATACACAAGACAATCCGAAGGCTGCAGGAAGAAAATACTTTTTGCACCACTAATACATACAGCAAGATACATTTTTAAAGTTTTTCCACCTTTATCTCATCCTTATTTCACTTCTGGTTTTGTGTATGTTTTATAATGTATCTAGTAGTACATGTATGTAACTTAAACATGTAGTGGGGTGCATGCTCCAAATGTGTTAACAACAGGGATTTGCAATAAAAAAGTTTTAGAGACCACTAGTCTAGACAACTGAAAATTTGTGGTTGAAACTACTCAACTGTTTGCCATTGAGTCAGAAACAGTATATACTTTGCATTTTCCACTTTCTCCCACTTTCAGAAATAGTTTTAACTGTTGGTGCATTGAACATTTTTTTCAATCTTGAGCTAGATGAAGTCTCTGTAAAGAATACTGTCCTTTACTGTCATGGTGCTTTCTAAGATATCTTACATTTCATCTATATGGTACTTTATAAATACCATTACACAGTAACTCATATCTGGTTTTTGGCTTTTCCTGGTTTAGAGCTTTTACCTAATACTTCCAAATTTGGAGCTGATGGCATTTTGGAAACATTTCGCTCTTCTACTTCCTGTATCAATAACTTATCTCCCATATATATATATATATATAATCTTTTAACTTTCTTTTGTAACAATTTTTTCTTAGGTGTTACGTAAAGACATTTGTGCATGTCAAAGGTACAAACCTAAGAAGCAATTTATCTTCTTTACTTAGGAGTTCAAATTTACTGACATGACTATTTAAGCAGGATTCAGAAACAGAAGGAATAGTCTCAAAGAAGCTTTTTATATATAGGAAACTTCATAACAGAATTTAAGGATACGATTTAGACTTAATGCCAAATCTATTTATTTGGTCTAGGTGAATCCCTGCTGCTGTCCCTGAATCTCAAATAACTATCATATACCACATGAATTCTGAGTTCTAGAAATGTTATTACAGCATGTAGCTGGTTGCTTATGGTATGCATTTGTAAGCTATGCTCCTTGCACAAGAGGAAAGCATATTAACAGTACTAGGATATAAATTCTCCACACTCTAAGGGGTACCAGGCTTCAGATTCAAAGGAATCAACATGTGGTGTGAAATGTTAAATATACATATATACACACATGATTTCTGTAATCACCAATTAGCATTGTTTTAAAATACTCCAGAGCATTTCAAGAAAACAGCTATATGTAGGAGATAAGACATAGGATATCACCTTAAAAGCAGCATTCGATAGCAGATGGGGAAAAAAAAAAAACCCACGCAGATGGGCTCTCAGCCCATGATATTGACCACTGGCTGACAGTAAGGATGCTTTTTACCTTCATAAAATAAAATTCCACAGGTAAAGACTGCAGAATCTTCCTCACTTATTCCTTGGTTAAAACAGGTCATCAATAGCATAACTACTACTAATCTTCCTGTGGGGCAGAGAAATGGATAAACTAGATATATTCCTTGCAACCTTATTTTCCAGTAGTCTTAAGATGTGGCAATTTTGGTAAAGTTTAATTTTTTAAGGCACATACCATGCCTTACCAAGGCAGTGGGGAAAGTGGAATGTTAAATCAGAATTAGAACATCAGGTAAGCAAGTGCCAGATCAGATATGTCAATATGTCTCCTGTACTGTAGCTAGCCTTTTGATGGTTAGAATTCTGTAAATTAAACTCACCATTCAAAGGGACAGCTCATGGACTCTGCCTCTCTTCTCCGTCCCCCTTACTTCAGTTAATATTTTGCAGTCCTTTTTTCATAGTACTGGAGGTTTCTCAGGTCACAGTCACATGAGTTTCTTCTGCTGCTGCTGCCACCTACCAGTTTTATTACTCTGTTGCAGCAGAAGGGCATACAGAAGAAGTTCTTGTTCAGCACGCACATAATCATCATCCTTTGTCTAAGATGTCATGGCTTGTTCAAGTTCTACATTTCCCCATAGACTAGGAAAAGCAGTGGGCACAAACAAGATCAATACAAGGGTTTGAAAGCCATTCCATAAAGAGGAAGAAGCATGATATGTAAAAACCATTTTTCAAGCAACATTAAATATTAAGACTTCCGCAGAATGCAGTAAATTTTCATCAGCTCTCCCCACTGAAGACGTCTTGCAGACACCACAAAGATCTAGTACTGTCTTTCAATAAAATCTTCACATAATATATATCAAATCAGGTTAGAGATGCAAAACTGAGCCAACATGAATTTATTCAACAAATTTAAGGAAAAGAAATTAGTTTTTTATACATTTTTACAAACCCACAAATCTCACCACACCACACACCCCACTCCCCCAGGAAGACACCCAACCACATGCCTGAAAGTGCAACACCCGTGTCCTATAGCAGCTGATGCACAAAATTATACACAAATTAAGGAATAGGCCTGCCCAGTGCTGAGACGCAAGAAGTGGGTGTTTCTGAAAGGAAAAAGCATTGGAAACATAAGTATAACAGGTCTGTAAAATTATCTTGCAAGTAAAATTGAAGACACAAATTATACACTCAATTATACCAGTGAAATTGGATATCACTCCACTGACTTTCACAGAGTGATTCCAGGCTTATCTTAGTGTAATTGAGAGCAAAATTTGGCTCTAAAATTATTCCCTCACACTTCAATTTGAAGCTGCAATTTATGGTACTGCAGATAAATTTGATGTGTTTCAGGAAAACATAAATTGAGAACATGAAAAGCATACTATTTTATTATGATGTAGAAGAGTACACAGGAAAAAAAAAGTCTGAAAGGTGCTAATTCTTTACAGATGTCATGGGAAATAAAATACTGCATCAGGAAACTTCGAAGCGTGACTGAAGGGTCATATCCTTCCTCTTTCAATGGTATTTCAATTGTTTGATATTTACCTCTATCAGTAAAATACAGATTGTCCTTAAAGTCAAAAAAATACTAAATTACCAGCACTTTTAAGTGGTTTGAGATTAAGGGAGTTACCAGAGAAGGGTAAAGCGTAAAAGTACTTAGATATAGCAGTAAGGGCAATGTAAACCACATCACATCATCCTCCATCTCTTTACAAGGATTCTGCTCTACTGACCTTTAGCAATTTAACATTCTCAGTACTAGTTTTTTGTATCTATCAACTAAATATGCGCACTTGGCAAATAGAAAGCATTACATCTCTCAAAAACCTAAGATAAAGTAGTACATTTGAATGCAAACTACCTTGAAGTGATAAAGAGGAGGTGGAATCAACATATTACAAAGCTATCCCTCATGGACTTACACAACGGGACACTGCTTTGTCTCACCTGAGCAAAGCAAAAGACAGTGACAGTTTTCTTGAAGGCCAACATGTGTAAGGTGGGGAAATAAAGAAAAGCAGGATTTTCTCTAAATATCACCGTTAAAGAAATCATTCAAGACGTTTCACCAAAATGAACCAATGGAAAAAAAGGAAGGCAGACAAGTTAGCGAAGTTATGAAGGTTACAGTAAGAGCAGAAAAGAGTCAATTTACCTGACAACAGGTTGGTTTGGGATGTCACCAAACTGCCGCGTTTACCATTTTAACCGCTTGCATTACTGGGGGGAAAAGTTTAGGAAGGAACATTCTCAAGGATTTTTCTTAAGTTCTCACTCTTGCCATCGGAAAAGGGAGAAGGGAACGTTTTCTCTGGATTGTTTGACTTTTTTGCCTCCTGAAAAGTTTTGCAAAGAACAGTAACAAAGTGTGAACTGTTAGAACACATTTCTGTAAAAAAAGGGAGTCACACAAAGGAGAGCAACAACAAATCCCACCCAAAATCTGCACATCTAATCAGCATCATCGGTATAAACAAATGAAAAAATATGAGAGGCTTGAAGACTTCCAACATCATGTCAAGATCCACCATCAGAATGCTCCAGAAGTCACCCTCAAAGATTAAGAAAGACTTAAGGAAATAAAACAAAGGAAAAGGCAGCAAATGTATGGATATAAATCCTGCAGTGTTCAGTTTAAAACAATTCCTAGAACAGTGACAAAACTAAAAATTAAAAAAGACAGTAGCAACAAGTTACCTGTCTGAGCACCTATTCCATAGAGAGAACAGGAGTGGGTCTTGTGTCTCACACCAGCCATAAAGCCCATAAACCTTCTCAAAAAGAGTGAGCCATGAGAAAAATAACTGTACATGCCATTTGTTTTCAAAGTCTCTCTAAGCCCTTACAGTCCCTTATGTATTTAACTGACATATTTTTGTAAGAAGGGGATGGAAAGATTTAGCAAACGTCACTGTTTTCATATGCTGGCTACTGAAGTCCAGTGTAACATCTGAAGAAGCATCTCCTTTGTTTCTGACATGCAGCGATGTTCCAGACGTTATTTCCTGAGTAAGTATCACACATTAAAAGATAGCATACAAAGTGGATGAAAATGTGCCAAGTGACCATCGGCTCCAAATAAAAATGTTAACAGTCCACATATACATCAAGTATACATTATGTTATGGATGAGGTGTTGGAACATTCCAAGAAAAGCTTTTATAAAAAACATATTAAAGCATTAAATACAAGATTAAGATACAATCTGGACATTGACATAGCAAGACACCAATTATATACATGCTAAGTTGAACAGCAGAAAAGCTCCAGTGTTACAAACAAACAAACAAAATGTCATCAGATGCAGTTCAAGAAACTTATTCTTGCCAACAAGAGTTTCTAACTGGCTCTTTCAAACACGAAAATACACAAAGATAGTTGTAGCAGCATCAGCCATATTAGCTCCATCGTAACCCAGCACTACACTGCCCGTTTTTTCAACGCATGCTTCCAAACCCACATACAGAGGTAGAGTTAGCACAGCTGTATGGAAGTTCAGCATATGGAACTGAAGGAAATAAAATGTATATATAGCTGAGGTTGGTAAAGCACCTTCAATGGGAAACACTGCCTGGTTACAAACAGGATAGATTTGATGGCATTTTTTTTTTTCCTTTAAGTCAAAGTAAGACATTCCCCTTCACACCCCCAACTCCATTCCATGTATTTCACTATTTCAGGTGCAATGGGTAAATAAGAAAGGAGTAAATACATGAGAAAAGTGTGACCCTTTGTACCAATGAACCCTGACTCAAGCAAGATTTTCATGAGGTACCAATACGCAGTGTCGAAACAAACGTGTATGATAGTTCAAGTCCTCTCTCTCTCACTAACCACTACCCATAGCCTTATCTTCAAACTATCATCGGAAACATCAACCAAAGAGGAGCATCTTATCCCAAGGGAGCCAAACTGTACATCTCTCAATCCACTGTTTGTCTTTCAAAAAATCTGATGTTTACTTGAGAAATTTTACTACTCCAAGGTGTAACCTGGACATTCTGAAGGGGTGACAGGAATGTAAAGTTCCCATGAGCCACAAAATACTATGGAGACTCAAAAAACAGTCTAGAATGTTCAGTTACCAGCTCTTTCCTGTAAAAGATGTTTCCTGTGGTAGAAATACAGGTCTCACTACACCAGCTGGCACATCCTTACTCCCTGCTGTTATTCCACATCTGCTCAATCTGTGCCACAGCTGAGAAGGGAAGGATTGACCCTACCAAGGAATCCACCAGTAAAAAAAACAAAAAACAAAATACCCCCACAACAAAACAAAACAAATGCACACACACACAAAAGAACACCATACACCCCCCCAATGTCATACACACATCCCCAAAAAAACCCCAACCAAACAAAAAATAAAATAAACACCACCACAAACCACCACCCCCCACTAAACAAAAAACCCACCACTCCCAAAATTCAAAAATTTCCCTTAAATAAACAAGCAAGGGGAAAAGAGCTTCTGGCAGAGACAATTTACTGCTCAGTGACTACAAAATTAGATTTCTTTCATGTTCTGTAGTTCTGCAACTCTTCATGGAAGTTTAAGACCTTTGAATTCTTCAGGTATAACCTGTGCACTTGAAGGCTCAGGAAATAAAACTTGAAAATACCTTTACTGCTGAAGCTCCTTTTGTTGCTGGACCAGCTGGTCCACTCCCCTGCTTAACACCAACAGTCAACCTTTCACTTGATTTTAATAATATTATTTAATTCTACAAAAAAAAAAAAAGCCATTTTATTACATTCCTTTTAAAATTAAAAAAAAACCAAAACAAACTGTACAAAGAAGCATGATCAAACCTCCATAAAGCAGGTTAATACTGTTCTGTTTATTGCCTCTTGAAGACTCTCTGCATAGTGTCCGTGAGTTGAGTTTAAGGTCCAAGTGAAGATAAACCAGCAGAGCAGCAGAGAGGTGAGGAAGGGCCACAGAGGTGGGCTGTGCAGAGCCTCAGAGGGTACATGGGACATGCTCCAGTAAAGTATCCAGAACACAGCAGCATTGCACACACACAACCCCCCTTCAAAGAAACCCTATTTTCACAAGATTATTCTTCAATTGTAAACATTTTACCTTTCCTTTTTTTTTTTTTTAAAGAGGCTTATCTTTTTTTTTATATATATATATAAATATATATATATATAGTTCTAGGGCTTTATGAACCCAGAGAATGAGAAAGGAATGAAAAGGGAAGAAGAAAAGGAGGAAGAAAAGGAGAGGGAAGACAGGGACTGAAAAATGGATTCAGTATCTGTTCTGGTTATCTGTTTTCCAAAAACAGCTCAAGGCTAATGAGAAAATGCACAGCCAGAAGGACTATGGAAAATCAGGCAGCCTGGAAAAAAATAAGGAGCTAAACAGCCAAAACCCCAAAAGAAACAAAAGCAAAGCAAATGCGCACACACAAACACACACAAGTGTGTGCACTCACACCACACAAAATAAGGGTCCAGGATCAATTTGTTAATGGTTTGTAGACCTAGGTATTTTTTGTTTGTTTGGGTGGGTTTTGTTTATTTGGTTTGTTTGGGTTTTTTTCATTCTGACTGAGCTCTCCTTTTTTTTTTCCCCGCCCTTTTTTTCCACTTATTTTTTTCCCTTTTTTTTTTAAATTTATTTTTCTTTATTTTAAAGTCTGCTGCATGTTTCCCAAAGCTAGGAATTGAGCATTTCTCCCCAGTTATAATCTTTGTATTTCTGCCAACATCAGCTTTTATGTTCAATGGGGAAAAAGTAAGCCTGGCAAGTATGTTAAGAACTGCAGCTTTATTCTGAAGTACCTCTAGATGTCTAATCACTTTTAACCAACTTTTCCCTCCTCCACACCTTGCCATGTTTCCCACCCCCAAAAAAAAAAAATAAACCAAAACAAAACCCCCACCCACCAACGTACAGGCTTTAACTCAGTCTTCTCTTAACAAGTAGTCTGCAGTGTTTTCACTTTGGCCACTGTTAAAGATGCAGGCATTGAGAAGGGAGTGTTGGACTAGTATGTATTAAAGAAAAAGAAACATTAACATTGCAGATCTCTCTCAAAAAAGACTAAAACACTAACAAATACAAGTCGATGCATGTTTGCTTTAAAGTAGTGTAATTCTTTTTCACATTGGATTAAACATTATTTTGCATACCAAACATTACAGTGCTGTTTATCTCCTCCAGTCATGCAAAGAATAGTTCAAATGTGCCACTTCTGCCACAAATAGAATATGACCAATTTCCCTACACATTCCAATCCAAAATCAGGATTTGAAAGGAGAAAAACCCACAAGTACTAAAATCCTCCTGCAAAAATTTTATAAAGAAATATAGACACAAAGCTGCCAATTAATACCAAGATGGCACAAATTACAGATTTGTGTAGAAAGCTCTGTCAATGGACACTTCTCTCAGTCTCATCATTTGAAAGGCCATATAACCAGCAAGGTCAGAAAGTGATGACTTTAAAAGGACCCTGAACTTACAGCTCCCATCTACAAGAGTAGGAACAGCTTGTAGGAACAGTAGATGTTTAGAAATTGGGAAATGTGTAGTATTTTAACACCTTCAACTCATATTGAGAATTTGAGGCACTCAGTGATTTACAGGATCAAGCCTTACAGAGGTAGAAGAGACTTAACTGATCCAGTAATTCTAGAAGTTTCTAGAGAGCTGTTAGACAGCTTTCTGAAAATCTTCCAAGTTTTAATCATGCTTCAGTCCTTGCTTGTGAACACATGAACTGCAATATGTATGACCAAATATGACCAAAGCAGCATCCAAATAAAATTCCCACTTACATTGTGAACTGAGCATCTTCATTAGAAAACTGATGCTGAAGAATGAAGACAATTCCTGCAAAGTAGGGGCAGCAATCACAGCATACACGCCTCTTACTCTCTTGCTCGGCACCCCCTTCCCCCCCCCAATTTCTCTGAGCTTCTCTGATAAACAGCATTGCAAGTTGGTTTTAAAAAAAAAAAATTTACAAGAGAGAGTTCTGTTGGTCATCTATTTACACGTGGCATCACTCCACAAGAAGTTTGATCTCATTGGCTAATAGCTGGTTCATGTTGAATAGAGCCCCCGGGAGCTTGGTGAGCAACTCTCTCTCCGTGGTCTCAGGGTCGCTGTCGACAGAGCTGGAGCTAGCACTCATATTGTCGACAGCGGCACTAGCTGGAGGGCCCAGCTCTGGCTCGCTAGTCTCGCTTGCCGTGGACACCACAGAGAGCAAGGACATGCGTCGCGTCAAGCGACCGGGGGTAAGGAGGGAAGCGGCATAGTCCGCTATGATACCAGCTACATCTAGATTACAGGCCTTGTCAAAGGCAATGAAACCTACATTTGCATTGGCCTCGCAGACGTAGAATGAACCGTCGTCCTTCATCAGCAGGTCAATGCCGCACACATCCATCCCCAGGATGTTGGACACTTGGACTGCCAACTGCTTGCCTTGTTCACTCAGTGAGCACATCATCCCTACACCACCTGGAGTAAGTGAAAGAAACGTGCTGTCTGTATTCTGGTCACAGGTGACTGAGATCCCTCTCAAATGGTTGGTGCTTTTTGGCTTGGAAGCTCCAAAGCCAGCCTGCGAGCACACTGCTGCTGACTCAGAAAGCAACCTACTTTCCACAGTGACTACTAACCAACATAAAGCCACAGCAGAATTTCAAAAAATTATAGCTTGTTTCAAGATTATGACTTGTTTAAAAAACAACTGTGATGACTTTTTAGTCGAGTAAGGTATCAGACATTTCTATGATCCTGGGATATTAAAAAAATTACCTAACAAACCACCCTTTTTCCTTCGAAGGTAAAGGCTTTCCATGCATATTTGTAAGCTATCACAACAAATCTTTCAGCAAAATTAAACCAAGCGTTCCTGATAAGACTACAGCTCTAACAGATATAATTGCGGGGAACAGGGGTTAAGATGTTATCATCTGCTCAAGTCCCTCTCAGCTTGCTATCATGGGTTACTGACTCTAAAGCAAGAATTAGAGAACATTTGTCATCTGAACCTCAGCTGGTCAAGTTTCCAGTCCATCATCTAAGTATTAACCAACCCAGATTTCATCTATCACACCACTTAAGTTTAAAAAAAACCACACGATTAACAAATTAAAAAAAAAAACCCATTTAGGAGAAAAGTCTTTCAGGATATACTTCCTCAGCACCAAGTAATAATTAAAACCTCTCGGGTATTTTGACTAATCAAAAGTCTACTAGACAGGAACACATTTTATCTCATCCCTGCTCAGGTTCAGTATCATTTCAGCCAGGCAACTTCAATCCTCCTTCCTCTCCTTCCACCCTCAGAAAACCCCTTGTCCTACACCCAAAGATATGTGAAAACACAGTATGCCACAAACAACACAGTAACCCTCCCTTCCTCCCAGACAGTCTCTCCTACCTTCTTGCCAACTGGCTGTCTCCTCCACCTCCCTCAGACTCTTTTACATCTTTTTCCGTCCCTCTTAACAGGATAAAATGAATGATAACATGGCATGAGCATGATGCTGCCACTAACACATCAGTTGCTCTGTTTGGATTCCTAAAACTTTCCCCTTTTTCATCCGTCTTATCCACCCAATACTTTGGGCAGAGATTGTCTCTCCTTCTGTGTTTGCTCAACATGAATCTCACTTAATTCTCATTCTCCTGTTTCCTCTGTAAACCCCCAACTATAAGCACAACTAATACAAAATAAAACCTACAGTTTATTTCAGTTGAGTTTGTGATTTTTCAACTGGATTGAAAAATTCTGATCAAAACTATGAACAATGCTTTTCCTACCAAGCGAGCAGTTACTCTGCATCCTCCCATCTGTTGAGCAGCGGAGCATGGTGCCCACCACGCGGCCTCCTACTACGATGACACGTACATCCTTGCCATGAGACTCTTTAACATATTTTTGAAATAAGTAAGGGGCATCGTGACGGATCAAATGGCTTAGGTCTGCCAAATGGTGCTTGTCTCGCGCCAGGAACACAGCTTTACCTGTATGAATAAAAAAACATCAGAAGATTGGAATAAGCTACCAATTTGAGCTGCATCAGTGATTCAGGGTGTAAAACCTCTGACCAGCATACTGCCCATTCCTGCAAGCCCCATCTGTAGCTTATACCCATTTACAAATTCTCCTGTGGACAGCAGTATTCCACTGCTTCTAAGTGTTCAAGTACTGAGAGTTGAGGAGCCATATGAGGAGTTTAAGAAAAAAAAAAGGACAGAAGAAAACACCTTTAGAGGTAGTCTTGTAATATCAACTCTTTTTGGTGCACGTCCTTAATGAGATAACAAAGGAAGAAATACTTGAAAGAGCAGCAGACATTTAATTAATAAGAACAGCTTTGTTCATCCAAGAGGCTAGACCCACAGACTACAGCTTTGACATGCAGGAACCAATGTCATCAAACTGATCAACATCTGGCAGCTAAGAACTCTGAAGTCACTAGTGTGCCATTGCAGAACCAACCACTTCTCTGTTGGGAAGTTACTGAGAACTGCTCTTCCCAATACTTCCAAGAGCTCACAACTCCAGAATAAGCCTTTGCAGTGGAGTATCTCTGTTCAGAGGAAAGCACTAGGTTTCACACATATTCAAGATAACTTAGCAGAAGATTCCACAAGACAACAAACATGGAATGTCATACAGTTTTGAAAAAAAAAACCTCTTTAGAAATCACTAGCTTTTCTGCAAGCCAACATCTCAAGGACTTGGGATTTTTTAGCCTAGAACATGTCATTTCATTACACTTGATTTCTAGAGCACACCAAAGACGACTTTGTTCTTTTCTGATTTTACTAATACCGATGAAAGTCACTCCTGAAACAGACTCTACCACTTTCAGTCTCATTTCTAGTCTCACAAGCTAGCATCCCTTTCCATCTTTAGCTACGTTTACCAACTGCTCTTCTCCTTTCTTAAATACTCTTTCATGTGTCGTATTAGATCTGTTTAACAACAAGGCTGCACTTTTTTTTTTTAATGGCAGAATTGTTGATTATGCTACAATGTTCAATGTTAGCAGAGTATAAAAATAATTGATAAACTGCCTATCTTGACTAAGACAACAGAAATGCGGTAGCAACACAACTAGAAGTAACATATGAAAAGAAGTCCACCAAATGCTTCAAAGCCCAAGTGAAGCAGCCTCTGATTCATCAGGATTCAAGGTCTCATAACACAGAACACTGCTTGAGGAACATGGAATTTCTCATCACAGAAAGTATCAAGAATATAGGCTTAAAATCATTACAAGAAAGCAAAAAACTTTCATGTGCTTTTACCCATTCACAACTCGAGCTGTCCTACAGACACTTAGCAATCCTAAAATGGCATGCCTTAGAGGAGAACTACTTAGTTCCTGTGAATTATGCAGCATCATGACGTCCCAGCAAAAATAAGAGTGGCACATTTGCTGCAGCAGCAAACTAGGCAGAAAATGGGCCTAGAAGAGCAAAACTTTATTCATAAGTCAGTACCTATGACCATGCTTCCCTGTTTGTTTGTGGTTTTTTAAGATACAGTGTGCAAATGGCTGCTCTTCAATTAATTTGACAAAGCTTTCCCAACCCTCTTAAAGTGAAAGGATATGTACTGTGCATAAATTTGCATTAAAATGCCTGGAATTTGAAGTGTAAACAGATTTATGCGAATTCTAGCTAAAAAAGGGAGAAGAAAGTAAGCAGCAGCAAACTCTGTAACTATTTAATAGATCTAAACAAGAGGCAGCGTCAAGTTAAATCTACTGTCTCAGCTTCCTGCAAAATCAAATTCCCACTTGGCTTCAGAGCTCCACAAGCACTTTAAAACACATATAAACAGGTATTTCTGCCAAGAGAAGCAGGACTGATCTTCATCTGCCCCAGTATTTTGCTCCCACTCTTTCATTACATCAACAAAAGCATTTTTGTGAGCAAATGCTAATTCATGTAAGGAATTAATACAAATAATAACAACCCATCTAGATTCATCCAGCATCAGTTCCTGGATCCATTTACTACTACATGGCTACAGAAACACTCATTCCAGCAGAAGAGATGCACCAGAACAGCACAGAGTGGGAACAAACTGACGATGGTAAGAAACAAGAAGTGGTATCTTTTTGGTATGCTTTTATTTAAGGTAACTGCTGGTTTACGTGTTTAAACTTCAGTTTCAGTCTCTTTTTACTTCCAATGTTTATTAAAGTAAATTAAAAACAGTGTAACTTCTTGCACAAATAACCTCCGAAATTTATTTTAAACCTGTTTTCCTTTAGTAGATCACTATCTAACATTAAACAAAATTTATGGATTGTTTCATATTCAACAATTAAAACATTGTTAACAGAAAAATTTAATTTGAAGCTGTGTTATTATCACCAGCACTGTCAGAAATATTTTACTGAAAAACAGAGATCCAGTTTGACAAACAGCACAAGAGATTTTACTGAAATCAGAATCCTAATTATAGACAAAAGTAAATTAGAAAACAAGTCTCATTAAGACTGTATGAACCAAGACTCCTATTTAGAAATACCCTAAAATCCATGTCGGCTTCTCTCTACTTCCCTAAGGCTAAACTTTCCATTATTCCAGTTCAAAGCTTTCCTCACAGAAGCCATCACTGGACCATAATTTTGAACCCATATCGCCCCTGCTATTGCAGGACTAGGTTCTACTAAAACTGCTTCCCAGTGTTGCAACCTACTCAACATTTGAAAGTCGAAGGATGGTAGAAATTTAGATGTACCACAAAGTGTACAACACCTAACAGAAGACCTGATTAACTATCATCCATAATTTCATATATGACAAAATCTTGAAGAATGCTGCTTAGAATACTCCTTGCCCTCACCCCTGACCTCACACCCACCTCGGTGACCCCGTGTGTTCTTCACCACCATAGGGAACTCCAGCACTTCTGCCTCATCAATCATTTTGGCAAAATTCTCATGACCACCTGGCAAAAAGAAAACCAACAACATTATGTGCCACCAATCTGGTGTGGTCAAATTTGGAATGTAATTGCCATGCAATCCTCCCACCCTTATAGCTTAGATAATATAGAAAAAAACCCCACCAGTTAAGAGGGAATTGTTCATGGAGCATGATCAGACTTTGAAGGTGTTTGTGATCTGTGGGATACAAACTCCTACTTGCTTTGAAATGGAAGACACAAGTTGACAAAGACCTCTTGATCAAAACCCCAAAAAGCTCAATCCAGTCTTCCAATTCTACCATCTTGTTCCATTTTATCCCTTTTACTTTATCAACTCTCACCTTTTCAAGTACCTATCACAGACACAATACTAGTAACAGTTCCATCCAAACTACTAACCGGGAAAGCAAAATGGAATAGAGACAAGGCATAATCCAGAGAGCAGCAACAACCCAGATCTGACCACTCCACCTCCCCCCTTTTCCAAGGCTTAAGGCTCCTGCATCTCACTCTCCCTATTTCCTGAAGTAGTACTTCAACCTTTTCATCTCACTGCATCTGGAAGGATCTTAGAGAGCAGCTTTTAATGACCATTCACATGATTATGGTTGATACTTCAAGGCTATTTGAGTTCAGTTCAATTCACAGAAGGCTGACCGCAGTACAAGAAATACAGAAGTGAAAGGCAGCAGACAAAGGGATAAGACTCCTCAAGCAGCATATGCAGTAAGGGACAGAAGTCAAGCCAAGACACTGGTCACAAAGCCACCAGCAGCCATCACTACCCTGCCATGGATTTTAGTGTGTGTCATGAAACAACGTGTCATTCAGCACATACTGTTTTTCTTGGCAAAGCCAGCTTGATACCAGTGGTTTAAAAAAAAACCCAGTAAAGATACATATATATACATACATATATATATATAAAAAAATATAAAAGAAAGAAATAAAAGTCATGCTTCTGTCAAATTCCAGAGGCAAGCATTAAAAGAAGCGTCATGGAGTTATGAACAAACAAGACATGTTCTGCAATTACCTCATCATTCATGGTCCCCTCTTCCCGCAAAAAAAATTTAAAACTTCATTCCTTTCTCAAAGAGATAGAGCTACCACACTATAAAGAAAGGGTATGTTTCCTCTCAAATGTGTTTTCACAGTAACTGATGGAAACAGTAATTCATAGTTATTGATGGAAAACTATGTTTGTCTTTTTGTCAAGTTCTCATTACAAAAGCCTATTGGTGCAACCACACAAAAGGAAGGAAAGCACTGGTATTTCCCAAGAAGGAAAGGAAGGCTGAGAGGTATCTTCAATTCTTTAATCTATTGTAATTAAAAGCAGAAATAGCATCGGGGTAGCTCAAACAGTTCCTCTAGTCTAGAACTCTGTCAGGAACCACATACTCCAGATGCAGGCACAAGAAACATCAATTATTAACTACTGTGGTGGGAAACAAACCCCAAACAATTGTTAGAAGTTGAACATAAATACCTGTACTCTTCTGACCTTTCAAAAAACTAATATATATTTGCAGATATTTTTATTAATGTAAAAGTGTAATCTACTTCCAGGTTTTATCAAAGCCCAGATCCTCATAACGTCCTATGACATTTGGTTCCAAGTTCTTGCCTGCTGTTCTGAGCAATTGGAAAAGTGTTCAAAGTGTTTTAGTAGTAACAGCCTCATTTAGCTGCTTGGGAGGCTGAGACACAGTTCAAGTACTCTCCCCAAAGCATCACAGCTAATCAGCAACAGAATCCGAGTATTGTGACTTTAATTACCTTCTCTGATTGCTGAACACTTATCTGTGGAACCGGACTCATGCTACTTAACTCTATGGATTTCCAGAACTTTACTCATCTCTTTTGCACTGCAAAAGTATAAATTATGTTTGGCAATTATGCTATCCTTTTGAGCCAGAAACCTTACCATAGGAAAAAGTATCGGGAAGAGGTACACCATGACCAGCAAGTTCTTGAAAGGTCCAGAATTTGTTGACACAGTTGAGGATGGCCTGGGGACGATTCATCAATCGACAGCCCATCTTCTCCAGGTGGCGAAGGACTGTGATATCGCTGTCACTCTGGACCCAAGGTGTGGGTACACGCACAACCACCACTTGTGGGTAAGCAGTAACAAGCTCCCCATTCACCCGCAGACCTAAAGAAGGAAGAGAAAAACACCCCTATCAACTACAACATCTTCAGGAGAAGGTAAACAGGCAAGGAAATACTGTACTGTATGTGACCACAACAGAGGTGTGAGACTTCAACAGTGACCATTAAAACAGCACAAATCTCCTTAAATGTATCTTGGCAGTTGTGCTGTTTCATACATGACACTCTTGACCCACTTAAAACTAGGGCTAAGCAAAGAATAGACTGTATTAGCACACACAGTCCTGGGCTCCTTCCCAGGGTAAAGCACTCTCTATACTATTGATATGTAACCCCTCCTAGGTGTCTTAGCTGCACACTACATTCCCATCAGCAGTATCAGTATCTCAGAAGGTTCCTGCCTCCCACTACTGGTTCTTGCCTACATGACACAGTTCCTGTCTTTCCCAGTCCTGCCTGTATAGATCTCTCTGGATCATGTTACACAACATTACTGCCAAAGTAACAGAGATTAGGTATAACCCTTAAAAACAAACAAAAAAACCCAAACAAAACAAATACATCAACAAAAAACCCAAAACAAAAACCAAACACCACACAAGCAGTATTTTTAACACAAATAATTTCAACAACCTTATCTGTACTAAGTATTCAAAAATAATTTTATCAGCTAACAGGGCAGTACTTAATGATGTTAAGAACTAGAAGGAAAGCCAGCTTTGCTACCAAAAATCAATGTAGAATTTAATCATGACCTACAGTTTCACAGACTGTGTCTCTGAAAAAGACACTGAAAGACAGGCTGCAGAAATGGGAATATGATAGGACTGGATGGGAAGGCATCAAGCTCAAGGAAGAGAGTCTGTCATCTGACGATGGGAAAAGACAATGAGGATTTTATTTGCCTTACATTCAAAGTTTTACTTTCTGACTTCAGCATAAAATACATCTCTCACACTGCTGTCAGCACCATAAGGGTTAAAAAAAGAGGAGGAAGGTGAGCTAAGAAGTCACACAGCATTTTTGTGCTTATGAAAGACCAGCTCTAACTCTTCAGATCTAACCTGATGAGCTCTATTTCAAAGGTGTTACTTTTCAAATACAAACTTGCATCTACTCAACCTGAAGACACATATTGCCAGGTGATCTATTTCATTTCAAGGTGCATTTGAATTAACTGGGGGATGTGGGGGGTATGAGAGAAAAAGGAGGGTATCTCCCTCCTCATTTTACTTTTCTTCTCCCAGCCAGGACATATTTCAGAGCTTGCCTTAAATATAACAAAGCAACGACCTACTCCCAGAATGGAAGCAGAAATATGCTGCCCAGTCCTCAGGAGGAAAAAGAACCACACTCTGGAAAGGCCAAACCGGAGCCATACCAAATATAAATCCCTTTTTCCAGTCCTCATGGCCAGAGTTGTGCAGATATTGAGAAAACATAAGCAGACGGGTTCTCTGGCTGCTCACCTCATTAGCACCAAGCGCTGCCGCATTGCAGCTGACATGACTTGCGTGTTTAAGCAAGCAGGCTTCAGACACACACGTACACCATTTTACAGAGGCATCTCAAGCAAGATTAAAAATAAGACACTGATAAAAACCTAAGTAAAATGTGAATGTTGGGAACCTCCTTTAGCCAGAAAAGGAATACGGATTCAGCAAAGAAAAGATTTTTAACTTCCACCTTACACATGTATTTTCTCATTTAGGTGCATGCCCAGTTACACACGTTTTATCACTAACTGCACGCATGTCCTGATGTGCACACAAACTGTAACAATCATTATAAAAAGGACTGCTTTTCTACAGACCCACAAAATTGCTACTGTATCTTTCTTGTAAACCAAAACTACAGTTTTCCAATTCAGAATCTCTCACAATCTGTTTTGTTGTTTTTCTTTGAAGTTGCATCACATGCTAAAGTTTTGCACCACAGAGCACGAAGAAACACAGCAGTTTGAAGAGATACACACGCCTCATCTAGAATTCTCCTGAATACCTGCATTACACTTGACTGTCATACTGATGTAAATTCAGTTAGGCCACCAGCCCCCATGAAATGACTTTGGAAATACAATGGCCTTACCAACATAATCTGAGCTTTTGTTCCAGATTCAGTAATTTTTTTTTTCTGGTCTGGATACTGCTCTCCCCAGAAGAAAAAAAAACCCAAAACAATTCTCTCCCTCACAGAAGACAGTTTACAAACATAGAGAAGAGCTACTTAATGAAATGTGTAATTTGAATCACTACTACTGACATGCACCATAAAAATTAGCTGCAGTCTCCCAGCAACACAGTGCTGCAAACAGAAGCAGCTTTATTACAGTAAAAAGGAGAGCCAGATTCTGCCCTTTTGAAACAAGCTTGTATTCAGCAGTTCACCTCAGACCCAGTAGTTAACAATCAAGTTAATAGTCATTATTGCTGAGTAGGCTGATAAAATAGTATTTATTCACTGCAATGTGCTGAAAACAGTAACGTGGAAGACACTAACACATACAATTAATTTCCTTTCCAAAGAAGCAATTCATGAATGCAAAGAGAGAGAAAGGAAAGAAAAAGGTATTTTACAGAGATGTTACTTAAAGAGTGCTTAAGGGGCAACCAATCTTTTTTGTAAATGAAGAAACTCTCTTTGCAGTATAGTACCATCCTACTTCCGGAACAGCAGTAGTGAGTTATACCCACATTCCCTGTGGTCAAGGGAGGTTCTCCTCCCCCTCTACTCTGCCCTAGTGACGCCACATCTGAAGTACTGTGTCCAGTTCTGGGCTCCATGGGACTAGGAAATACTAGATAGAGTCCAACGAAGGCTATGAGTATGATTAAGGCACTGGAACATCTCTCTTACGAGGAAAGGTTGAGAGACCTGGGGCTGTTTAGTCTGAAGAAGAGAAGACTGAGGGGGATCTTGTTAATGTTTACAAATATCTGAAGGGTGAGTGTCAACTGCCACTGCAGATGAGGTCTCACTAGGGCAGAGTACAGGAGGAGGAGAATCTCCCTCAACCTGCTGGACACACTCCTCTTTATGCACCCCAGGACACTATTTGCCTTTGTGGCCACAAGGGCCCATTGCTGTCCCATGGATAACTTACTGTCCACCAGGACTCCAAGGTCCTCCTCCATGGAGCTGCTTTCCAGCAGGTCTACCCCTAACCTGTACTGCCACATGGTGTTCCACCCAAGGTGCAACACTCTACACTTGCCCTCGTTGAACTTCATGAGGTTCCAGATCTCACTGAGTGGCAGCACAGCCTTCTGGTGTACTAGACACTTATTCTGAAACTCTCCAAAATGGAATATGGTGGACCTCTAATATTATACACCAAACATCACAGTATCTAGATGAAAGTACAAAAGGCATTTATGCAATGCAAACTCATCAGCTGGGAATAAACTTAAGCAGTTACACCACATCGCTCAAATAAAGCCAAAAAGCCTCAAGCTTCTCTCCAAGACAGCCCAAAGCAGCACATTACAGAACTGAGTGGGTAAATTTATCAACCAGTCCCATTTCTTTTCATACCTGAGGAACACCAGATGAGCTTGAAGTTCAAAGTAGATGGTTTCTTCTAAAAAAGACTTACTTTGATCCCAACATATTAGAAGCCATGACATGAACTCCTGGAGTCCACAGAAAATGAATGCAGCATTAAACTCTTGTGAAGACAGGAACGACAGAAGAGGCAGAAGTTTCTACTGCTGTTACCAGTGAGATGAGACAACAGGTATCTATGCCCTAGGAAAGTTCTCAAGACAGTAACATTTAACATGGTAGAGCCTATTTGCACAGCAGAATACTCAGGATGACAGCTACCTCTTAACAATCTGATTTAGTACAGTTTTAGGGTGGGTGCACGCACTTTGGAAAAAAAACCCACAAAATTCTGGAGCTTCCCAG
This sequence comes from Todiramphus chloris collaris, assembly GCA_025345505.1. Lineage (NCBI taxonomy): Eukaryota > Metazoa > Chordata > Aves > Coraciiformes > Alcedinidae > Todiramphus > Todiramphus chloris. The sequence goes on from JANVCC010000044.1 coordinate 1,422,773, forward strand.
AACTCATTCATTCACATTGGGCTTATTTTTAGTACCTTCTGCCTTCTTCCCTAGGACAAATTTATCTCACAATCACAATTTCTCACTTCAAAAGCCTCACTCTTATGAAAGTTATCATTTAAGTGGCGCATATTCCAAATGAAATTACTCAAAACACAGACATACAAACAAAACGGAGTTATCCTGACTTAACAAATTGCTGCCCATCAGCCAAGATTCCTAAGCTAACTATGTGCTTGTTCCCACCGTACAGCAAAAATTAAGGTAAAATGCTTCACTGTAAACCTCATCAAAGGGATTTTAAAATAATGAATCTCACTACACAACCAGGACAAACTAAGTGCCCAAATACAGATGTTGTAACAATATCCTACAAAGCCTGCAAGCTGTGAAGGGTGAGGGCTGTGTCAGTCGTGCTACTAGATTAATGACAGAGGCTCTCTGTTAACCCCCCCCCCTCCCCAAAAGGGAAGGGAAAGGGCATAAGGGAGAGAGACTTGGCGATTAGAAAAGGAAACTAGAACAGCTTTAATGAAAATAATAACAATAAAACCAGCATTGAACCCAAACCACCTGATGGTAATTATGTCACTGTCACCACTGATATTGTGGAGCAGCTGCTGGGGAAGTCCCAAGCTAGACTCAGCAGCAGATGGGAATAGGATTCGGAGCTAGATTCTGGAACTGGATTCAGGAACACACACATTGGGATCAAGGGCAGAAAAGACAGAGTCCTCTTTGGATGCCAGCCATTGAAGAGGAGAACTTGACCCTTGTGATCCCTCATATACATGAATAAGACATATGAGATGGAATCCCTTACTGGCCCCTGTCCTGGCCTCTCCTCCCCGCAGGTGTTACCTCTTACTGCACCCGCAACATAGTACACAAGATTTATCAGTGACCTTGGTCTCCAAGGAAGCAAGTATAAGCAAGAGCCTTTCTGCACACCAATCCTTGGTAGTAGCTCTAAACATCAAGCATTATCACTGCTAGAAGCAGAAACTGCAAAAATCTGCTGTTAACTTCAGAAAGTGCAGTTACTTAGAAGAGACTGAGCTGAAAAGTAAAATGAGAACAGAATTAGTTCTGTTTCAGCTCAAATCAGGACACAAGCCAAACACATTTCTCCAAGTCAATCCCAACCACAGCCAGAGTACACAAATTCTGAAGCTCTAGCTCACACAATTCATAAGCATTGGTGCTTCATCTACCCAGTTGCCCTACTTTCTTGGGCTTTACAAACTCTAAGCGCTTCCACATTGATGGTATTATGGATGGCTAAAAAGGACCAAGATTTCAAGAAACAGCGTGCAGCTTCTGAATATCTTAACTCACACCCAAGCAGCATTTTAAATTGCTAGACAGTTTTGAAACTCGAGTAAGTTTAGTTTGCACTCTACACAAATGCCTTCCAATCTCTGTAAGAATCACTTCATCATCAGATTAAAAGCTACTGCAATGCAATATCTCATGTCTAGTTTGCATGTTATGAAAAATTGTCCTTTCAGCTGAAACAATGAACATGTTTTCACAGAAGGAACATGGCTTCAGGAGGTAAGTCCCAAACCTCAAAGATCTGCAAACACATCAAAAATAATTAGAGCTTTTGTAGCTCCCATTATAGATAACATCAGGCACTTTTAACAAAAAACTAAATCTCAGTAATATCAAATTAACTGACAAAAAGTATTTCATTCCAAATTATGATTTTGCAAACAGTCAAAAAGCAAACAGTCACAAAGACCATGAAGTAGTATGGAGCAAAATTCAGATTAAGTATAACGTGACTGCAAAAGCCATAGCCAACTTCTTCAATAAAATGGTATGATGTGCAGCTAAATACTTCAAGTATTTAATACATGAGCAGAAGGAGATCTGAGTAGGCTTACATATAAGGCAAACTACTGACATTAAGCTTCTGTTCTTAATGAAGTTTGAATCATCAGTATTGATAAACTACAGAAGATGAAAAGACTAAGGTAGCCAGAAATTTCAGAAGCTATGGGCTGGGGGAGAAACCCAACGAATGCTGACAGAAGACCAATGAAGAAGAAACTTTCTCAGGGAGAAATGCTACATTTACTTTTACCTCTCTCTGTATGCTAGAAAAACTTAGTGAACAGAAAAACACTGTGTGAAAAAAAAAAAAAACCTGCTAATTGCATTGCCACTCATGGAAGTTCATAAACTATCATGTTTCTGACCAAGCAGATCAAAAGAGGAGGTGGGTCCCTATTCAGTGTTGCCATGAATCCAGCAACATTCTCATCATAAGCCTTCCTCTTTCAAGGTGACTTACAAATGTATACACAGAATTTACCTGAGAGCTTTGTGACTATGAGAAATGCCCAAATGTGACAACCAAGTTCACTTATTCCTTGCAGACAACGGATGGATATGAGAGGAATCCTCACATCTGCAGCCACAGCTGCCACAAACAGCCACTTCTCAGAAGAAAAGCTTCAGTGACTGCCTTTATTTTTGACAAACACCCTAATAAGTGACAACTGCTATGAAATATGTAAGTAAAACAAAGCAGGAAAAGTGTTTCAGGATTCAAACAGATCCGGATCTAGTCCATGGAATACATTTCTAACAGGCTTAGCACACAAGTGGAATAATGCAAGGTCACCATGCATGCAGAATTCCAAATAATAAAATGTGAATCAAGTTTTGAAAAGCACTAAACATACACCAGCTCCCATCACATTCCCAACAGGAGTTACCAGGAACTGAGAACTTCTAAAAATATTAGCCAGATTTTTCCTTGGAGATATGTATGCTAACCTTAAAGTCTCCAGCTCTCTCAACTTTATTATACCAATTTATTCATTCATCCATCCATGGAGTTGCTAACATTTCCCACATGAACAGTCACTCAGCCAGCAGGCTGTAATGAATTCAGATTAATTCAACTGGGAAAAAACAAGCTAGTCTTCCATCACACAAACCTTTTCTTGTATTTTGAGGACATCACATTTCGCTACCTACTTTTCTCAAGTACTTGGCTGTTCTAACAAAGAATCACTGGATTTTTCTACAAACCTAGACTCACTCCTGTTCTCAAAATAGTGCTTTACTATTTCTGGTTCGTTCATCCTCCTGCTGTCACCCAGAAGACACTACATAATATCTGTGTTAATGTTCTGAAGTGTTTAATAATTACTTTTTGCTTGCAGAGAATTAGATGTGTTTCATCCTAATTGCCATATAAAAGCTTAAAACTCAAAAGGGAAATGCCCTAAACTTTTAACAGCAGGTAACTGTCAATAACAAGACATGCACTCCCTATCAAACTTAAATAGAACTAGATGGCTAAAATTTTTAAACTCTGAACAAACACTCTGCCAAGAGAGTGGCAGTATTTAGAAAGAATTAACAAAAGTTGAATTAACATTAACAAAACACTACTGTATACCTCAAAAGTCTGATGAAAAAAAAAAATTGATTTAACCTTACATTACCTATCTTATAAAACCAATGTAAGCAACAACGCCCACAAACTGGGTGAAATGCAGTATAGCATAGCATTTTAATTACAATTTTATCTAAACCAGAACTTAACCTTTGAAGATCAGCCAAGCATTTGAATTTTTAGAAATTCACCAGTTTATTATAAACACCAAACTGAAATTCCCCCTATGGAGTTGCCCATTCATTTTTTTTCTCTACATCACTTACTACCCAACAGCCACATTTTATTAGTTTGATCACTGTGCAAAAGCCCCTTTAATATCTAGTATTACGGTATTTTTTGCTCTTACTGTACACTGAAAAAGTTTTCTATAATAGTTCTGTGCTGGGTGTTTTAAGTTCATTTTCTCTCCCTTCCCCATCCTACTTCACTAGCTTCTGAAACCAAGTATTGGCATTTAACCCTCGCTGTCTCCTTCTCCATGCAAACTGAACTAAAAAGTCTTTTGCCAAGATACACTTCCACAGCTCAGCAGTTGAAATCAAATCGCATGTAGTAGAGGCAGAACTATTCTCTCTACAACAGTACTATTCTATTCTGAAACAGAGAAATAAAAAAAGAACAGCTTTAATTCATAAAATCACAGTGCAAGCACTGTGATAATTTTCAGAAAAGGCCACTGTAACAGCTCCAAGATGAAAGCAAGCAGTTACCAGAGTTAAACCAGCTCTATCTACGTCATGTCACAGAATCACACAGACTTGCTATGGTTGGAAAAGACCTTTAAGATCATCAACTCCAACCATTACCTAACTCTACCAGGGCCACTACTACACCATATCCTTAAGCACCACATCTAGATGGCTTTTAAATACATCTGGGGGGCAGGGGGTGATGTGATTCAACCACTTCTCTGGGCAGCCTGTTCCAGTCTTTGATAACCCTTTCAGTAGAGAAGTTTTTCCCAATGCCCAACCTAAACCTCCCCTGGTGCAACTTGATGCCATTTCCTCTTGTCCTGCCAGTTGTGACTTGCAAGAAGAGACCAACACCCACCTCTCTACAACCTCCTTTCAGGTAGCTGCACATAGAAATTAGGTTTCCCCTCAGCCTCCTTTTCTTCAGAATAAACAACCCCAGCTCCCTCAGCCAACCCTCGTAAGACTTATTCTAAAGACCCTTCAGGAGCTTCACTGCCCTTTTCTGGACCTGCTCCAGCATCTCCATGTCTTTCTTACATTGGGGCACTCAAAACTGAACCTAGTACTCGAGGTATGGCCTCACCAGTGCCGACCACAGTGGGACAATCACTTCTCTAGTCCTCCTCCATTTACCAGGAAGAACACACAATCATTCTTAGAAATGCAAAGGCTGTTGAAAATAGTGAAAAACTTGGGAAGGATGACAATGCTCAAAGTGGTTATGGCCACTCTGGATTAAGGGTTGGATCTTTTTGGGCACAATGGGGATACAGACCAGATGACTGTATTTGTACCTCACTAAATCACTAAGATGCAGACTGATTATTATCTAAATCAGTGTTTGAGCTACATTTCCAGTCATAATCTATTGTTTGCATTTTAAAATGCCAAACCACAAGCACTTCAGAGCCATGCATAAGTATTTAGTGAACGGAGACAAATATAAGTAAAAGGTGTATTACAAACACAAATGAATTGCAGATCACCATCTTGCTCTGAGAATTAATTTTATGGTAGGTATCACAGAATGTCAGGGGCCGGAAGGGACCTCAAAAGATCATCTAGTCCAACCCCCTGCCAGAGCATGATTACCTAGACCAGGTCACACAGGAACGCATCCAGAAGGGTTTTGAATGTCTCCAGAGAAGGAGTCTCCACAACCTCTCTAGGCAGTCTGTTCCAGCGCTCTGTCACCCTCACAGTGAAAAGTATATAAGCATGGAAACTATACTAAAATCATGTTACAAGCCTTAGCTATAATTATTGTATGTATATAAACACAGAATCATGGAATTACAGTATACCTGGTTGGAAGAGACCTCAAGGATCACCTGGTCAAACCTTCCTTGGCAAAAGCACAGTCTAGACAAGATGACCCAGCACCCTGTTCAGCCACATCTTAGAAGTGTCTGGGTCTGGGGACTCCACCACTTCCCTGGCGAGATTATTCCATTGAATGACTTTACTCATTGTAAACAATTTTCCTGAGTCCAATCTGAATCTCCCTAGAAGTAACTTGTACCCATTATCCCTCTCTCTTCCATATGAATCCCTGTAAAAAGTGAGTCTACGTCATCTTTGTAGCCACACTTTAAATACTAGAACATGGTGATAAGGTCTTCCCTATGTCTTCTCTTCTTAATGCTGAAAAAACCAATTCTCTCAGCCTTTCCTCATAAGGCACCTCCCCAGTCCTTTTGTCATCTTTGTGGCCCTTCTATGAAATCTCTCCAGCTGTCTACAGCTTTTTTGTATAGCTTTTAAATCAACTGCCCTACAATTACTTCCTTTCCTTCTTGGTTTTACATGTAAAAAACAAACAAACAAAAAATGGGTTTCACAATCAGTTTAAGCTGATCTGATCAAGCCAGAGCTTACATACATGAGGACGATCTTCTTCTACCACAGTACCAGCAATATGCTTCCATCATGTGTAATTTGCTAATCAAACCAATTAGGCGAGGGGAGCTGCCTCATGTGGGAATGTCCTAGGTGAATGTTGCAAAGTTTAGCCACGGGGGTGTGGCAGTGTGCTGCCGTGAGCTAATTACTAAAATGTGTTGCTGCGACAACCTATACTTTTGTAACTTTTGTATTGATTGACAAGGCAAGATGTGGATCGCTTGGGCTGACTTCTGGCGGGCACCTGGTCGAATCAGCTGAAAAACAAGTCTGGACATCCAGGAGCAGAAGCTTCGGGGGAGCCGAGGGGTGTGTCGAAGGCGTCCCGACGAAGATAAAAGGAGTGGCTCAGCCTGTTCATTCGAATTTGCGTGCTGTGGTGAAGCTGTGACTCCCCAGTCGCCCAGCGTTGTTTTTACTTTCCTATTCTGATAAATATTTGATGAGATCCCTTTTGGGTTCATTGGCTTTATTTTAACTATAACACTTTGTCCAGATGTTAGTGACCACAAGGAAGCCAAGTTTGTTTTTTTTTCAGGGGGGGAGGCATATGATGTTTTCAGCTTACATAGCTTCACAATGGGTACTATCAACATTGTGAAAAAACAAATAAGGCATGTGTCCTGGTTTGAGTGAAAACAGAACTAATTTCTGTTCAGTAATTTTACTTTTCAGCTCGGTTCTTTTAATTAACTGCACTTTCTGAAGTTAGCAGCCTGTTTTCACAGACAGTGTCTGCTTCTAGCAGTGATAACACCTCATGTTTAGAGTTACTACCAAGGATTGGTGTGCAGACCAAGGCCACTGCTGGGTCTTGTGTGCCACATTGGGGGGTGCAGAAAGTGAAAGGCTGCACCTTCAGGGAGGAGCAGACAGGACGGGTGACTCTAAACTGACCAGCGAGGTATTCCATCCCATATATGCCATATTTGGTCTAGAGCTGAGGGACCCGAAGGGTCTCTGGGCTCTTCTCTCCTCTTTTGGACTGCTTTGCCAGCTTTTGCTTGGCTTGCCTCGGGTCCTCTTTCAGTTCCTTCCTCGGAGCACCCAAGGAGGACTCTGTCCATTCTGCCTTCGATCTGATCTGCGTGTTCCCGAACCCGGCACCAGAATCCAGCTCCTGAAATAACAGCTCCCGTCTGCTGCGGAGCCCAGTCTGGGACTGCCCCGGTGCCTGCTCCACAGCATCAGTGGTGACGGTGATGTAATTACCATCAGGGGGGTTGGGTTCGATACTGGTTTTGTATATATTTGTATATATTTCATTTTTATAATTATTGATTTCATTCTCATTAAATCTGTTCTAGTTTCCTTTTCTAATCGCTAAGTCTCTCTCCCTTATTCCCTTCTCTTTCCCCTCTGGGGAGGGAGAGGGGTTAACAGAGAGCATCTGTTATAGGTCTAAGGGGCTACCCTGACCCTAAACCGTGACAGCATGATGAGAGGAAGAACATCACTGCTACTCCGAGTAATGGAAAGGTTTTAAACCAGCATAAGCCAAATCGGTGAAACTAACTTCAGGGTGAGATTTCATAAGCCAGCTGCGAACAAAATTAGCGCTGCAAGTGAAGAAGGCAGTCTCACTGCCCTGTTCTGACCATACACTTCCACTCCTTTGCTCCATTCCTGGCACTTATCCTCTCGGGGAGTTTGATCAGACAGCTACATTTGCAGAGCAGCATTCAAGAGGTCTGGGGGTGCTACTTTTGCACAGTTAACCGTATCCCACTGCAAGAGCAAGTACACATCACAGACAAGGAGAGGTGAGGAGGAATAAAACAGACTGCCTTTTGGGCAGTGAAAGTCATACCGGTTTTTACATCTCACAAATCATCACACTCAGGTAGTAACGCTATAAAAAGCAGCGCAAGTCAGCACTGCCACTGAGAGAAAGAGTCCTCCTCTGAGTTTTGCAGCTGCTGGTTCCAAATACCCTCTCAACTTTACCTGCAAAAATATCTGCACACCTACAAAATGACCTGAATCCACAGGAAAGAAAAGGCAACACAGAAGCAAAAACATGTAGGCAAGAGGAACAGGCTCTGTCATAACTTCAGTAACCCCACCTGCTCAAAAACAGTGCAAAGGAACACTGATGAATGGATGGGGGAGGACAGGACAGTTTCTGTTGTTGGGTCTTCCTTAAAGGTAACACAGAAACCATTCTATGTGGTCACACCTCTTAAAACACAGATAAAACTCCAGAAAAGAGAAATGTTCAAATAAAATTGTCAGTCACATGCTACATTTAACCACACTCAACTGCATGCTGCAGCAAGAAGTCATCTCCTTTCCTGTACTCCCATAATCCCAATTCTCACCTTGCATCAGACCTAGTGATCATACAACTATACAGGGAGTCAGATCAGCCTGCTGATGGGTGTGGGGGGTGGGTGCATGTGAAATAGAGAAAAAGAAAAATACTGATTATTTTTACTTTTGATAACTAGGTAGCTCAGCTCACCCATCAGTCATGAAATCATGAGACTTCAGTAGGATGCAGTAGAATGATTTACGTGTGTGGGGACTGCATTTATGTTGGGAAACACCGTGTTTTTCAGTTAATACTGAAGTTGCAGAGTCAGAAGACCCGAGTTTGCACCGGCATTCAAAAAAAGTCCTGTTTTGCTTCTAGTACATCACACTCGATCTCTCCACACTGCTCCTTCTTTTGTGATAGAAGCAACATTCATGTGGCTGTAAAGTGAATCATGAGGTAGATATTCTGAATTAACACCAAACCAGCAACACTTTTTTTTTTTTACCCCAGAGTAATTTCAAAGTTTGGATTGTTACACAGCCATAAAAAAAGTGAGCCAAGTGTGGAACCAGTGTGAAAAACTGAGCAGATACCCGTCTACACCTGCTGAGAATACATACTGTGCCGAGAAGTATACCACTGAACAAGACTTGTCAGAAACAACAGAAAGCAGTGAGAATCATGAAAAAAACAGCCCTATGTTTAAGGATTCTAGTTAGTTTATTACAGAGGACTCTGTATTACTTCCTTTAGATTATGTATTGTCTTTTGCATTATGGTTTTTAATTAAGATAATAATTTTAGAAAGATATTAAAATAATTTGACATTTACTTCAGATTAACATGATATCCTGACAACTGAACATTGTGTAAACTAAAGATGTGCTGATACGTCTCTCATGTCTAGTACTGGCAAGTAGGAGGAACCTTAAAAACGCACTGAAAATCAGACCATTTCAAAACAACACCATAACTATTTCTAAGTTAGTATTTATGATAAATACTCTGTACACAATTGTAATGGTCTTAGAAGCTCAATGTGTTAATCTATGAGTACTGTGAAAACACAGATCAGCACTCCCAAATGAAAAGACAGTATCATATTAATGTCACAGGCAGCATGAACCAGGTATAAGAAGTAGGAAAGAGAAAAAAAAGTTACATAGAAAACAGAGATGAGATTGGAATAGACCATGCAAAGTCCAGTAAGTAGTGAAGAACTGAAACTTAAAGAAATACTCTCTTACTTGAGATATGAACTAAAAGCTGTCCTCCCCCCATTTACTTCTCTCCTGCTTATCTGACCTGCTTTAGCTGACAAAACCAGTAGGGCCCCAACCTAACAAAAAGCTCCTGAGTTCCAGTGACTGAGCAGTTGTCAAAGCTACAATAAAAGTGAATACACATAACAGCAAATGAAAAGAACGTGTCATAAGCCCAAGATACTCCTATCCCCATCTTCCTACTCCTTTCACTTCAAGCCAGCTTTGGTACCCACAGGCTTGCACCACAGGCCACCTCAACAAACCTGAATGTCAAACAATTGACAGGTGGAGACAAGCAGAGTTTTTTTAGCAAACTTCATTAGCTTGTGATTAGAAGATGACTGGAAGTGCCTGCACCACAGAGGGAAACAATGACAGAACTGGGAACAGGAGTGACAGAAGGAATAGAGAGCTCCCCATTCTGAAAGTGAGGAGCTGTAAATTTAGGCCTTATAATGAAACCTTTACCTAAAACCACTGCTCGGCATAGACCACACTTCAAGAGCAAAACCAGACATCTGTTCATAACCCAGACATGATCTTTTAGTTTATGTGGCTGTAGGTGAGACCTCTTGCATCTCATTAGGATTTTTGTACAGTGGTTCCCACTAGGAGACCTCAGAACATCCCTGAGACAAATAAGCATGCTTTATAGTGGTTTAAAAGTCTAAAGCATCCTCAGCTGACGGAACACTCAGTCCTGGCAGGTATCTGTCCTTTTATATCATCTACCTAGCCCACTAGTGCTGAGAGCCTTAGAAACAGACAAGTCCTGGGATTCCTCCACCCTTAAATGCAGAAAGTTGTAAGCATGAAAGAATCCCATCCTAAAATCCCAGACATAAGTGTTATAAAACAAGAACAGAGACTAAATAGATGTAAACTAACCTTATTGCAAATTCACTCTTAACAATCAGTCAGTCCCTCACACTTTTTAAATGTCCAATTTCTGTTAATTTTAAATAGCAAGTGAATAAAAAGTGCCTAAAAAATAAATGGGTTATTGGAAAAGTCTTTCCAAAACCATAAAGAAATCCAGAGGAAAATTCAAGCAACCCATAATGTCAGAGGGTTCTCCCTCCTCCCATCCGAGATGAATTTAATTTTTCCTGCAATGCCACAATTCTACTAAACACCGTGAAAATGCAGCACTTATTGTTTGGTAGCAGAGAGATATGCATAGCTTTTTTTCATCACATTAATTTTCCCTTTTATTACTTAAGCAAACTGCTAAATGGAGCATTCCTTTTGAGTTTTCAATTTGTAACACATGTATTCTTCATGTCTGTATCCCATAATAGAAAATACCTCTAGAACCACTTCTACATCATCAGAAACTTAAGAAATTAGTATCCAACTACCTGTCTTTCCCCAGTGTTCCAAAACATGTTTAACTGAACCCAAATTCTGGGGAATGGAAAGATCCTCGCCACTTACTATTTTGACCTGTCATTATAGTCTAAGGACTTTCTAGTCAAAATTGCATTAAATTTATGAATTGAAGATAAATGTGTTGTTCTTAAAGGAAATAATTTAACCATGATGCTGCAGGAAAATTTTTTGTTAAATCTGATTCTAAGGCTTGCAGAGATAACATCAACTCCCATCTCCAGGAAGGTTCTGGGTTTGGGTTTTTTGTGTGTTTCAAGAGAAAGGCTTGATTTACTCAGATACACGCTATACAACAGTTTCAGATCTCTTTATGAATACAGTAGTTTTCTGCACCAAAAAGTTACAAAACAAAAAAATTGTTCTAGACCAAAAGATATAACCTATATTTTGTAGTTTTGACCGACATTAACAAAAGCCCATACACAAAACAAAGCTAAGGAAGGCAGAAAACCATTCCTCCCACACTCTATAATCATATTCACTGGACTTGTTTCCTCCTCCCCGCTTTAGAGGGTTAAAACTACACTGCAGTAGCTGCACATGTGCTCCATGCCAGTCATGTAATGAAAATGCAACAACACGGTACTATTTCTCACCTGTTCTGGATGCAGAAACTTCCACCTAGTACCAAAAAGATGTTAACTAATTAAGATATTTTCTTAGTATGTTCCCTAAATTAAGACACTCCACACAATCTATACCTCTTCTTAAAAGAAAATGCTCCTCAGAATTACACAGCTATACAGTCCTTTCAAGCAGAGCAGTCAAAAGAAAAATTAAAAAATAAATAAATCATGCAGTGGTAGTATCATACTCAGCAGATTAAAGCAAGCAGAAGAAACATCCCCCACTGTCAGCTTGTTTTGACCTTTGAAGGCAACACATTTAAGAGATTAGCTATTTTACCACTAATCTCTGGATTGTAAGCATAGTCCTGAGTTTACCAATCCCTACAAAGTAATAAATATCTTTATGTGCATTTACTCTGCACTACAAGCTCTAAAGATCTCTTTGTCTTGTCTTTTCTGAAAAAGAGCATCTGCCCAATTTACAAAGAAACAAAAAACACTGATGGTCTACTGATCTCATCACAAACAAATCAACGGCAGAGGTGGGAAATGTAAGCTTTTTTTTTACCAGCATCAGGTATGACAAGTCTCTGTAGTTCATTTATCTAACTCCTCTATAGATTCCTCTAAGACTCTCCTTTAAATATTTGCATTTTTGTTCAAGTTCTTCCACACAATCATAGAAATTTCATTATCAAATGTCACTCTGTATCCATTCTCAGTAACAGAATTGCAATTTACATTTACCCCTCAACACTGCCTCTAACAATTAGAGAAGATTAAAAATTCTTAGAGGAAAAGGTTTAACTGCACACTATGCAGCTTGGAAGACCCAAGCAAGAAAGAGAAAGAAATGAGCTCCTCATTACAAATCCCTGTGTTAGACAAAACACTCATGTAAGGTTCTGGGTCTAAGTTTAAGTGACTCTGGTGCTGCAACAGTTTTACTCTTCAGCCCCATGCAGTCCTACAGTGGCATATACTACCATCCACTGCCTATCCCTCATGCTAGTGCTCACCAAACCCACTGCTGAGCTTGCTACACCAGCAGGAAACCATTCTTTTATTTTGTGGAATTTGATTTCTTCCAGGTATCGCAAGCCAAACCAGCTCACTGTAGGATCTGATTGATCCATGTGTCAACTGCAACAGAGGAGGCTGGATCACAGCAAGAGCAATGACTGAAACTGCTTCAGTTGTCAAGATGGTGACATTTTGAGACTGTAGAATTGTCTGTAGTGAGATTTTTTTTTCTTCCTACACTTACAGGTGTATGGTCACTATGTTAGCACAGCTTCCAACTTCATACAAACAAGCATGTCAGACCAACTTCTCTTTCTCCAACCCTTGCTCTCCTGTCCTATGCAGATAATACATTCTCTGGTGGCTCCCACTCTGCAAGGTAAGAAAAATCTGCAGCAAAATTGCTACAAAGGCCCAGCTGTCATCCTTGCTTGAGCATGACAAACAATTACAAGCATTAAAACATGCAGCTTACATATAGGCATCCCTTTCACCTGCAGCCACAGACCTTGTACACCTTAAAGCATCCACAAAGGGCATGCACTTTTAGAATCCTGCCTCACCTTTAGTCCCAAGCATGTAAGGAGGAGTGCACAAAGAACCATTTCAGTCTTAGGCCAGAATGATCCTGGGAAGATTGACAGAAAAACAAGAGGAAGCAGGACATGAACATGCGCATCTCAAAAACTTGTAGTCATTAAGTAGCTTCTCTCTACCTTCCTATGCTTACACCATGACTCCAACCCATCATCCTTCCTCACTGGCAGCTGGATAGTTCACATGCCTGGAGTACTGTGGTGAATGGACAAAGGCTCTTTCAGCAGGACAGGCTGTGGGGAGGAGGGTTTGTCCCCCACACAAAGGAGGCAATCACATACACGCAGCTTTGCTCTGGAGTGCGCAGAGCTAGTTAAGAAACTAGTAACAGGTACAACTTGAAAACACAGCCGTGACCACGTATTTGGGTATCTTTCCCCTCTCCACAAGCATGGTCAAACTTCACAATAGATTGCCCCAAGATGCTGTAGAGGTTTCATCCTTGGAGATACTCCAAACCAACTGGATATACCCTAAGCAATCTGATCTAGCTTCAGAGCTGGCTCTGTCTTTCAAGTTGGCCGCTTTGAGCGGAATGTTGGTCCAAATGACTTTTAAAGGTCCCTTCCAACCTCAGTTATTCTGTGATTCTCTGTGGCGTTCTCCTGTGGTAATGCCTGACCTCTTATGTGGCTGTAACAGTAGGATGCATGCTTCACAATGCACAATTTCACTGATCAAACTAGACTTGGGGGTTCACTGGGAAACATCCTTTCTTTCTTTGGCACAATCAAGGTTATCTGACAAGTTTTTACAGTAATAAAAAAAAATCTTCATGATCCAAGTAGAAAGTGCCTCTATAGGTTTGCAGTTAAGGGAGCAGAGGACACCACAGCCTGATTGTCTGACCACAATGAAACTGGGGAAGAGATTTAAGAAGAAATTCAGTATATGACAAAGGCAAACCCTGTCTGGAAAGCAAAGTAACAAAGGCAGGAAAAAAAACTTGCAAAACTTTTCTTGTCAAGTAATAAATAAACAACTGAAAACAGGTCTTGCTCACCACCATCCTGTCCTCCTGGCAGAAGCAGTCATCCAACAATACAGTCCTTCACAGACAGATGTATAAAGTTGTCAGGGGAACAAAGGGTAGCCCCCATTAGGTTCCGAGTTGAGTTTGAATCAAGTTTTGTGGAACAAGCAAGATCTATTCCAAAACTTTTAAAGAATTTTTAAGGTGAAATTACCAACTAACCTGCATCACTGAAAACAAGCAGAGATGGATAGCAACTCAGGCAAAGGAGAGCTAAACGTTTTATCTTAGTCTACGTGAAATTCACAAATACCATCACTCAGGGAAACAGGGATACGTACCAGTACTAGTGGGAGAACTGGATATGCTGGTCTTTGTTACTAATAAAAATCTTCTTCATTGATAATGAAAAGACAAAATATAGGGATGAAAGACACCTCCAACACTGAAGAGGTAAGATTTGGATGGCTTTGCTTTCTAGAACAGCGAGATAAAGATATGTGTGGTCATTGGAGGAAATCCTGGAACTCCTAAAAGATAATTTCAAGATTGTAACAACTGACCACCTCTAATATGGCAGGCTCAGTCAGGTTCACTACTGCTCTCTTCTGACTTTGTATTAGGAGAAAAACTCAACTCAAAGCACAGCATCCTGGCTGGCCACAGAATTAAGAACGTAGCCCACCCTGTGATCTGTTCATCATCCAGGAACAGAAAGTCCAATACTTCATGTTGATACCCAAAAGTAATATTTGGGGGTGTGTATATATATATATATATGAAGACATTCTTAACCATGAAAGACAGCCTATAAGGCACCTCACATAATATATATTTCAAACACTGAAAGCAGTACTGTCTAAAAAACCCAAACAACAACAATTCCAGAAACAGAGTAAGTCATTTTCCAAAGCAGTTGAGAAGTACAGCAACAACCAAACATGCCCATTTACACATTCATCAAACAAGTATGAGGGAGAACAAGGCACAAGTGCAACTTCTTCAGGTGTTCAGACAGGTAAAACAATACCTCAGTCTCACTGACGTGTATGTATCTTGAATGTAAATATATCCATGGACTCCTATTCAAAGAGAGAGACTTGCATTACCCACCTTACTATTGCATCACTCCTGTTTTTCCCTACATCTATGTTTTCCAAAGCCTGGCTAGTAAACAGTGTTGATGCATCCAGCACAGTCTCATTGTGACTGCACATAAATTATTTACAAGGAATGTATGTCTAGAGTATTACATTTAAAAATTACATGAAAATTTTACCAAAGCCACAAAGTCAAGCACATAAAGGTTAGAAAAAGCCACAACGAAGGATATGTCTGTGGCATTGATCTGCTATCCCCCACCCACACACTGTCTTCAATTACACAAACATTTCTCCCCAGAGTATTTATCTAATGTGCACAGGAGGTACAGCATTCACTTAACAAGCAGCTACTGAGCACTGTATTTTCTGTTCAGTGTGTAGTTCATGGACTAGTGGACTGAAACCCTTGTTTGAAACACATCATTATTAATTTATTCTTGAATTTTATTTATTGTGCTTATCACAATAACATCTAAGTGTCATAATCTTCATTTACTTTGTCATCACCACAGGAAACCAGTAAGTATTCTAGTGATTTCCTCTATGGGAAAGGGAAACCCAGAGATACGTGTCAAAGGAATTCTAGATGTCATGCTTTGGAAATCATGATTTCTCTGTTGCTGATACTGTTCCAATTGATTTAATTTGTGGATTAAAGTATTCAGCACTTCCACAAAGCAGATCCTAGTATCCAAAAAGTTTGGGGACTCAGAAAATGCAAAAACATGCAATCAAAGACAACTTCTGAACAGACCAATTTAATCACCAGACTAACACTTTTCTTCCGGTAATGTTCTGCTTCAATTGTCACAAATTCCTTTAACTATAAAGGCGGCATCCTATAAATTCCTTCTCCTTTACTACGGTGCAAGTTATGTTTCCAGAGCAGAACATCCTATGCTAATAAGAAGGCTGATGGAAAAAGTAGCATGCAATCAAGTACTTTAAAATTTAGTATCTGAAAACAGATACACAACGAGGGAGTCAAAACTGCAAATTTGGTTTTGCCCATTTCCAATTTGGGGGTATTTATGCCGCTACTAATAACAGCATTTTATCTTTACATTTGCAGATAATCAGAAGCAAACTTCATCATTTAGCATCTAAACAGCGTGAATTAGACTGGCAGAATAGAACATGAGGCATGTAACAACTTCATATACCATAGGGACTTTTGACACTTGAGCTGACAGCTCAGTGTCAGCACCACTGCATCAGCAGGCTGTATCTGTAGAGTCTTACACCTTGGGAAGAATAAAACCATGCACCAGTACAGGTTAGAGGCTGACCTGCAGGAAAGCAGCTCCATGGAGGAGGACCTTGGAGTCCCAGTGCACAATAATTATCCATGGGACAGCAATGGCCTTTTGTGGCCAGGAAGGCCAATGGTCTCCTGGGGTGCATTAAGAAGAGAGTATCCAGCAGGTAGAAGAAGGTTCCCCTCCCCTTCAACTATGCACTAATGAGACCACATCTGGAGTGCTGTGTCCAGGTCTGGACTCCCCAGTTCAAGAGGGACATGGAAATACTAGAGAGTCCAACAGAGGCTACAAGAATGGTTAAAGGCACTGAAATATACCTCTCTTACAGGGAAAGGCTGGAGCTGTTTAGCCTGGAGAAGACTAAGAGGGGATCTTATCAATGTTTACAAATACCTGAAAGGTGGGTGTCTAGTAAAAGGGGCCAGTCTCTTTTCAGGGGTGCCCTGTGATAGGATAGAGTGGCAATGGTCGCAAACTGGAACACAGGAAGTTCCACCTCAACATGAGGAAAAGCCTTTCCTGTGAGGGTGACATGGAGCCCTGGAACAGGCTGCCCAGAGAGGTTGTGGAGTTTCCTTCTCTAGAGATTTTCAAAACCCGCCTGGCTCTGTTCCTGTGTGGCCTTCCCCGGGTGATCCTACTCTGGCAGGGGGGTTGGACTTGATGATCTCCAGAAGTCCTTTCCAACCCCTACCATTCTAGGATTCTATGATCCTATGTGGACCAGCACTTAAGGTAGAGGTGCTCCACCACCAGCAAACATTTACGTAACCAACTGGCAGAGGAATGTTTCTCTGCAGGAGAGAGAAGTTCTGGAAGGTTTGATTCCACTCCAGGCACTGGAAGTCAGCAACTACTGCACACAGCTTGCTTTACCCTAGTTTCTCACTCCCAATTCACCCCCCATATAGAATTAATCCTCAAGATGTAATAAGTCTGCTTCCACTTCCTTCCTGTCCCACCTTCATTCTATACTCCTTATTTTTCCCAGTTGATTTCTTAACCACAGATTGCTCATACTGTCAAGTAGCTTCTTTGTCTGCAAATTTTAATTCTGCTTCAACCACTCATTTTCCTGCCTTGCCTGCAAACTTCCCAGGGAAGTTGCAACACATAACCCACATCCCCACTGGTTTCCAGCTCCAATTCCCTTCCTGAAGGAAGCAATTTCTTAGCTAGCAAGGGTTTCACTGCAGTCACTTCCTGTTAACCATTTCTTGTTCCAGCATGTTTGCAAAGAATGCGCCTTCATACCACAGTTTTTTCCTGCTGACACCACAGTCCCCAATCCCAAATTGATTTTACTTTTCTTGTCCCTATTGCATTTGAATGGAAAGATTTACACCCTTCAGGTCCTTGTGTCAGTGAGAGGAGGTATAACCCAAACAAAACAAACAATGTATTTTTTTTCTTGAAGTGTCCTTCCACTGAATCACTTCACAGAAAATTTCAGAAATTGACTCAAAAAGACATTTAAGACTTCAGCACACAGCCCACCCCACCCTGTAGTGGTGTTATTAATACGGTACAAATTATAAGCAATAAAAATTTGTTCTATAATGGAAAGATTTGTCCCACTGTAATGTTAAGATGGGTGATAGAAGAACCATCCACAATGTCAAAAACCACCTCAAACAATGTTTCATCAGATACAATATATTGCTTAGGAACAGAATCAGTAATAAAATCCCCAATTTCCTCACACAAACTAAGCAAAGTTCCAGTTTTGTATCAATGTCACCTGTCTGGCCAACAAATGAAACCATGCTCGTGTTTTGTTTCAGACAAAAGAGAGAAAGCAAGCAGTATGTTCTTCTTACTGGAAAGAAGGGAAGAAGGCATTATAGATTTGGACATCTCAACCATTTACCATCTTGAATGTCTGAAATGATACTTCTAAATACAGACCTTCACAGAATCACAAAGGTTGGAAAAGACCTTCAGGATCAAGTCCAACCGTCTACCTAACATTATCATAAGCACTAAGCCATGTCCTTAAGTACCGCATCTACATGGTTTTTTTAACATCTCCAGGGATGGTGATGCCACCCCCTCCCCAGGCAGTTTGTTCCAATGCCTCACCACTCTTTCAGTATAGAATCTTTCCTAATGTGCAATCTAAACCTCCCCTGTCACAACTTAAGCCCATTCCCTCTCTATCTATCACTAGTTACTTGGGAGAAGAGAACACCCGCCTCACTACAACCTCCTATCATGTAATTGTAGGGAGTGAGGTGATCTCCTCTCAGCCTCCTTTTCTTCAGACTAAACAACCCCAGTTCCACCAGCTGCTCCTTGTAAGACTCACGACCCTTCATCAGCTTCATTGCTCTTCTCTGGACCTGCTCCAGTACCTCCATGTCTTTTTTTATACTGCAACACCCAAAACCAAACACAGTACTCAACGTGTGGCCTCACCAGTGCCGAGTACAGGAGCACCATCACCTCCCTAATCCTGCTGGACACATTGTTTTTGATGCAGGACAGGATGGTGTTGGCCATCTGGGCACATTGCTGGCTCATGTTCAGTCAGCTATCCACCTGCAACCCCCAGGTACTTTTCTGCCATGCAGCTTTCCAGCCACTCCTCCCCAAGCCTGTAGCATTGCCTGGGGTTGCTGTGATTCAAATGCAGGACCCGGCACTTGGCCTTGTAAAATCTCACACAATTGGTGTTGGGCCCATTGATCCTGCCTGTCAAGAACCCCCTGCAGAGCCTTCCTACCATCAAGAAGATCAACACTCCCACAGAATTTGGTGTCATCTGCAAACTCACAGGAAGTAAACAATGTCAGTACATCATCAATTTTACCTGTTAGGTCACCCAGTCAGATGCCAAAGCATTAAACGTGCAAATTAACTTAGAAACACTGGTCTTAGTACATAGAAGCAAGCAACTAAAAAACGAGTCAGGGGCATGAATTGAGTCTTCTACTTACTATGGTGCTTTAGACAAATCTCTTAGCATTCCTATATATTGCTTCTGCGTTGGTAAACATGGAAAACCATTGCACTCATACTGCAAGATTGTTACTGAGCATTTAATTAATACATGTTTTCAAAAAGCTCTAAAGTTTTCACATTAGTATTTGGAGAGTACTGAGTAAAACAATTATACAAATGAAAAAAACTCTGATATCAGTTTCCAAAAACTACCTGCTGTATACCTATCATATATATCTATATATATGATATATATATCATATATATACCTATCAGTATAGGTCAGACTTTTCTGTAGCAAAACAATATGTACATTTGTGTTTCATCATGATATATGGTAACATCATTTCATACTTTTTAAACAAATGGTCTCAATATAGCAAAAACAAACTTACATAAACATTAAAGGCCATGATGCCCTTGAGTGACAAATTTAATTCTAATCTATTTAAATAATGTTTCTACCAAAATTTAAATCTTCAGATGATTTTCAACTGGGTGGTCTAAGCAGCTTCCAGAGCTAACTGAAAAATGAAGCCACTACTTTTCATTAAGGGTGGTGGAAAGCAAAAGAATCAAACACATTCACTCAAAACCCTCACAGCACTATTTGGAGCATAAAAAAGAAACCTGTAAGAAGGAGAAACTTGGAAGAAGCAGCTTGACTTTTCACATTAGGCTGACAAAGGTATTTTGGCACTTTTCTTAGGAAGCATTTGGTGGTGGTGGTGGAGAGAAGTCTTTCAACATATCATTCAAGGACAGTTTCTTGGATCTGGAATCCAAATACTGCCATAGGCATTAGGCTACACAATCTTCCTAAACTGGTCTCTCTCTGCTCCTATCAATCTGTTTTGTGTAACATAAAGCAAGTACCAGGTCCATGACAATACCACATCTCTAAGGTCCGGACGTGAACTTGGGAAGAAATACACGTGTATTCCATTACCTCCCCAACCTAAGATAGAAGTTGTAAGAGAAGTCTTTTACATCCAAGCAAGTGCCCTGAACTCCACATTCAATACACTGCCAGCTCTTCACAGAATGGTTTTGGTTGTAAGGGACCTTACAGATCATCTAGTTCCAATAAAGATAATCTAGTCCCAGCCCCGCTACCATGGGCAGGGACACCGCTCACTAGACCAGGTTGGTAAAAGCCTTGTCCAACCCATCCTTGAACACTGTTAGAGACGGAGTATCCACAACTTCCCAGGTCAACCTGTTCCAGTGTCTCACCACCCTCACTGTAAAGAATTTCTTCCTAATATCTTGTCTAAATCTAACCTCATCCAGCTTAAAGCCATCACCCCTCATCCTACAAGCCCTTTCATCATCACTACAAGCCCTTGTAAAAAGTCCCTCCCCAGCTTTCTTGTAGGTCCCCTTCAGGTACTGGAAGGCTGCTATAAGGTCTCCCCAGAGCCCTCTCTTGTCCAGGCTGAATAGCCCCAACTCTCGCAGCCTATCCTCACAAGAGAGGTGCTCCAACCCTCCAATCATCTTCATGGCCCTCCTCTGGACCTGATCCAATAGTTCAATGTCCCTCTTGTGTTGGGGGCTCCAGAACTGGATGCTGTACTCCCAGTGGTGTCTCATGAGAGTGGAGTAGAGGGGGAGAATCACCTCCCTCTACATGCTGGCCACACTGCTTTTGATGCAGGTCAGGATACAGTTGGCCTTCTGGGCTGCAAGTGCACATTGATGGCTCATGTTGCATGTTTTTTCATTGACCAACACCCCCAAGTCCTTCTCCTCAAGACCGCTCTCAAGCCGTTCTCCACCCAGCCTGTATTCATGCTTCTCTCTGTGTGATGGATGAACAAACTCCTGAGAAGCCTCAGTGGAGACGGGCAAGGAAGATGTGCTTCTGAAGCTCTGGGAAGAATGTGGGAAGTGACTGACCTCATCTGTGGCAAAGAAAGCTGACTGTATACCATGCAAAAGAGGACTGGAAGGTGGTTTTTAAGATAAAGGGTTATAACAGTTAGGGGGATTAGCTGACTCTCAGTTGAGTCTATTAACTGGATGTGTAAATGTTTGTCCAGGAGAGCCGCAAGATCATGAATGTCTCAGGTAACTAGATCAGCATGAGGGAGCAGATAAAGGGCTCGGCCCAATCTGGAGTAGCACAAAAAACTGAAAAACTACCCTAAGAAGCTTTGAGCAAAGCAATGGACTTGAGCTGCCTTAAACCACAATATGTCTTCCCAGTGACTGGGGATGCCCACTGCTGTGATGGTAAGAATATCAGAGACCTGTAAATGAGAATCTTTCAAATCAAGTTCTTTGAAGGGTGATATTATTGATCTTCATTGATGTGTTTCCCTACCGGATCTATTTCTTCTTTAGACAGAAACTGCCAAGAAACAGGATTTGGTAGCATGGATTTTGAGCGTATTATTTTAGTGATGTTACATTACAACTACTACTGTAAACAAAATTGTCTACCCTATTAACAAGTGCAGCCCACCCCACTTCTCTGCTAAAAACATCCAGGAGAAAGCACTGGCATAATCTTTTTACCTCGCTCCTTGCCAAAATGGATCAAATCACTAGTTTGCCTCTTCCAGTATCTATCTGTTCTTCCACTATGCACTGGGCATGTTCAATTCTCCCAATATTTCTACCTATCATGCAACATCATGTGCCTGAAACAGAGAGAACTTTCTTCATTTTAATAACACAGTTAAAGTATTCCATTGGAGTATTTTTTTACTTTAGCTTAGAAAGGAGCACATTCCTCTCCTCTGTCTTTCATGAAAATATACTCCTAGGGTCTGAAAGTCAAATTCTTCCTGGTACAATTTCACCAAAAATCCAAACACACGCACAAAAAAAGAAACAAAAGCATGCCCTCTCAGGGGAAAAAAAAAAAAAAAAAAAAACACCCACAACTTTTATAGTTGCAGATGTGTAGAGATGATTAACGAACACAGCAAGACAGTCCCCAGTTCGATATTTGCTCTATGTGGAAGTAGAGAGCATGAAAACCTTCCTGTACTGTAGGAAAAGCCTTATTACCCAAAGAAGTTAAGCACTTCCTTAGTGTAATTCTAGCAGGGTTTCTCTGACAATATGATCAGAATGCCTTTGTTCTCAGGTGTTCCGCTTACATTTTCAAAGCACATGTAACACATGCTGCTTAGCAAAGCTTGCTTAAACTTTTGACAAGGGCGTTTTAAAACTACCTACCACACTTCATATTTTTGTGATCAAGTGTCAAGTATTTACAATAAAAAGAAATGAAAAGAGCGTGATAGTTTCATGAGTGACACTTTGGTTCTTTTGTCCTCCTTTTCATGCAGCAAAGGGCTGATATAAAAGTGTAATTATTGAAACCAGTGTTTCACATTCTATAGAGCGTTTCTAAGAAAAATAAAATAAAGGGACTTGTCCACAGCCACTGCCACTCCTAGAAGTCCATGGAGGTCTGTACTGTCTCAGTGTAACAGTCTCTCTGATACAGAGTTGCTGAGGATCAACCAGCTGCTCACCATTCACAAATGAGTAACAACTAGACTTGAAGAAAAGGTGGAAAAAACTGCAAGTACTGCAATTTCTTAAAGAATGGGCAATGGAGTACTTCTCTGATCACAAGTCTAGCAAAGCAAGCACAGTTGTCAATTTTGTAAGGTTAAGTTTTTCACATCAATACCTATGGTATTGATACTTCTGGTATCTCCTAATATCTCACACCCTAAGATACACCCTTTGCCCTCTTAAGTGCTGCAGCACACTACTATTTGTGCACTCATGTTCTTTCTTGCCTGGGAGGACAGGTACAGCATTAAAAAGCACCCTCCACCAAGGAGTGGCAGATTTGTTTTAAAACTGCACTAGTAGGCACACCTGGTTCACAATGCAACTCCTCAGACAATTGTGCCAGCAAAACTTGCTTAGGTGACACAGCACAGGAACAGGGATTGTTGGAAAAGTGACACAGAAACCCACAGCTAGTTAAAGACTGTCTTGTGAAACATCAGGCTTATTTTAATTTCTTGACTTTGATGTACAGAAACACCTCTTTCATCTCACTTTTGTCTTTTTTACATTGTTTTTCCCAGAGATGGCCATTCCTGAAAATTTTTACAGCCATTAAAAATCTAGTAATGCTTTCTGGCATTTTCAGATACGATGACATGCACATATATTCACGATTATGTGCACTACAAGTCTCATTTTCCTGGATGACTGTTCTAGAACATATGCAACTTAAAAACTGCAGTCCTTAACACAGTCCTCTGAAATTACCGTAATTAAATATTTCCATACAGAAATATTCCTACCTCTCCACTTTGCAAAGTGCACTTTGGACTGAACCCGTATCTACCACTGATGACATAATGACATTTACTGATGGAATAGGATGATTGTAAAGATGATCAAATTCATCGTTAGCCTTTGTTATTTAACATCAGCTTGAGATAACATGCAATCATTTCTGTAAGAACAGAAATCCCTGATAGTAAGGAAGAAAACTGCAAGGATACCCAGTGTAGCAGAGTATAAATTCTTTCTTCCTATATGCATCATAAGAAAGTTGCAGTTGGTGTCACAGTTCTGAAAGAAAAAAATTCTTCCTATAACATGTGGCAGCTGTTGAAATGCACTGTTATTAAAATAAATCTTCATGTTAATAATAATAAAGCAAATGTTTGAACTGCTGTTTTCCCTACTAGAGACATGTTTGCCTGAGGTATCTAATGTTGGGGTGGTCAGTCACCCACCTCTAAACACAGCTACCATTCCAGAATTCTATATAGCCCATAACTGCCTACTAGTAATGCTTATAGTTCAGTAAGGTTTAACATCAGTCAGACTGGCAAGTGAGCACTTCCCACACTGAAAGACCATCAGAAAAAAATTTCAAGTGGTTCTGAGACCACCACTTTCAACAACAGAAAATTCACTTTGTGTCCAACACCTTCCAAGTCCTTTGCACACAATGCAGGTTCTTCTCCAGCTCTCACTACTGAGTTACAAAGCAATTTCCCAACTCTGCAGAGGAAGCAATGACTACTCTGGCTGGTGCAAGCAGCGGGAAATGGGCCAACTCTGTAGCACTCAACAAGGCACCTTGCCAAGGCCTCTTGCCTCTGCTCCATCCCTCCTAGAGCTGTTGCTGCTTGCCGCACGGAAAACTCTTACAGCAAGGTGCGCTGCTGGACTAACAAGAGCCATGGGACTCCTGAAAGTCAGCAAGAAAAGGAGGTGATTATGCTCCCTACTGTGTGATAGAAGACACTCTTTAGGTAACTTAAAGATTATTCAAAAATATTAAGAGCTTTGACATTCTGATATAATAGCTCTTTCATCGATGTAAAAAGCCTCTTATCATGGATCTAGCTGATAAAGTGTTTTTCTTACCATTACACTGAAAACACGGGGATTTGTTATTCAACCTTACCCCTATTTTTTGCTCCAGCTTTCCATATATTACAGGAGTCTTTCAACTATCCCGATTCTTCCATGTTTACATACAATGTTTATTTCCAACCTATTGTGGGGGAAAAAAAAAACCCAAACAAAAATTCCCCCAAGGTTCACAACTATTTCTACTGGTTCACACAAAATTAGAAATGAATGACAGATCATATGAAACATGATTATATTTTGCAACATTAAAGACTTAAATGACAAAGGGATAACATTGCAAATTTCAGGCCCTCAGAGGAGAACTAGATGCCTAAGCTAGTACACCAGCAACCTTTGCTAAGTTAAAAGAATTCATCTTCTAAACACTTCCTCTACAAAAAAATAAAAACTTAAAAAAAAAATTACAGCAAGATCAATTCCCCAATGTCATCCATCTGACTTAAGAAAAGCCAGCTGACCAGGCATAAAGTATTACTGTTTAAGAACAGATGACTATTATGGGCTTTTTATTCCTCATCTAGACTCATCACTTGCTTTACATTCACAAAGGAAAAGCCAAAGAACTCTTACGAAAAGTTGACACTGTTTTATGCTTTAAGACACTCCAATTCCACTCACTCCAGCATCTTTAATAGCATAAAGTTCATGAAAGCAACTTCCCTTAAAACTCTCTTCCTTCATCAGAAAATATGGAGATGCCAAAAACCTACAATAAAGGAATTGCTAAGTTGTCGTCTCCAGTGATCTCCAACTTCTACTATTCTGGTAGCAAGGAGTTTTAACAAGGATATTCTGGTATATAATTTTAACAAAGTAAAGATCAAAATTTCCCTAGCACTGTTCTTCATCAATGAGCAGTTCTTGAACTGTGTTTCCCTACAGGTAAGGTGTGTAGGCTGTGGGGAAGGTTACTGCTAAGTCCTAGACACAGGTGAGAATAATAATAAAAACAACCCAAAAAAACCCAACAGTGCTCTATACAGGAAGAGGAGACAACCAATGAATTATCTTTTGTCTCCTTTCCACTAACATTCTTACTATGCTTATTCTGTACAGGCTTCCTCCACCCCCATCGCACCATGCACACTCCTGCTCACAAGCTTTAATTTTTCTAGTTTCAAATTCCCCAAGCCTGTATTCCACTGTACTAGCAAACTTAGACAAATAGGTTAAAACTACACATTTTAACAGGGCTCAAGACTTCAGGTAATGCATCTGAAAACATTGTGCACAGTTTTGTTAAAATATCTGCTGTATATTTCAAATGAATATATGAATTGCTAAACTAGATTAGGCAACTAGCCATTTATCTTCGTAATCCAGTGGCTTCCTTAGAGCAGTGAATACCAGATGCTTCAAATAAACACACAGACCAAAAAAATCCTAAAGATGACACCATCAAGCGACCCAACCATAGTAAAATTGCCTTGAAGCTACAAATAAATCAACATAAAGGCAAGTCATTCCCTAAAAGATCAACCCCATTCTCCCCTGCCCTCATGTACTAGAGCTAGCAATTGTGTGACCATAAAATGTGTTGATGCAGCAAGATATTCTAACAGAAAAATTTTTAATTATTTGGGCAGAGTTAGTCTTCTGCTGGATTAGCCAACTCAACTCCCACTAATGCCAGATTACAAAGAGCAGAGAGTTTGGTCAACCTTTTTTTTGAATTAATTAATTTAGCTACAACATGACAGCAAGCCAAGAGAGACATGAAGTCCTTATACAAGGCAAGCAGCAATGGTGAGGCTGGAAAGGGACAAGAACATGGCTGCTCCATTCCACAGTAGCAGACTAGTTTAACTTCAGTAATTTAGCTCTTAGGAAACTTAGGCTACACCACTCCCACCAGAGTTTGAGCCACTTTAAATCAGAACAGCTGCAGTATCACCCTTCACTTTTTTCCATATATGCATTCCTGCCAATTCCTGTGCATCAATGCTGTACATGTGTGATTCAGTAATCATTTCAGCAGATCCAGTCCACCAAAGGAGGAGAAAAATATTGTTTGATGCAGGTGGATTTTTCACACTTATTTTAACTCAGCTTTTGCACCTTGGAGAGAGTACTACTGCCAGTGTGCAAAGGAAACAGAAATGCATGGCTCAGGTAAGCAAGTATCTACTTAAATAAGACATAAACAGTAGTTATTTTCAAAAAATATTTGCTGATAACTATTTCCAAAACATTTCCAGCATTAATCAGTTTACAAGTTTCCTTCTGAACTTCCTTTTCAACAGAAAACTTCAATTATTCATCTCTTTACTTGCAATCACAATCACTTTTTGGACTAATGCTGCATTGAGGCACCCAACCTGACCTTGAGCTGCATGCAGGTTCGCCCTATGGACAGTAACACTGGGGGTTGGGATGCTGGGCCATCCCAAGATTCAGCTGTGAAAGAAAATGAAGCAGCAGAGACTGCTGGGGCTACAACGTTGGCTTGCCTGGGAATCCAGACCTGCAGTAGAGCAGAGCAATGCCCCAAGTCACTACCACTGTCTCTGCCTTTAGCCATGTCAGCTACGTGACAAATCTTATTCTCTGACACACAAATTTTCTAAGAGTCTCAGCATCACAGAGGTTTTCCACATCTGTCTTTTGCTCTGGGCTTCGGCGGTATTTACATCAATGTGCTCTCCTGTCAAGGTATATGCCACATAATTCGTTGAAGACCCAATTTTCAATTTTGGTCTATATTCCACTGTTCTGCTCAATCTTCTTAAGTTTAGATGTGTCTTTTCCACTCTACTTTATATGTCTGTGAGGTAAATAATTTCAAGCCTTTTAATGCCCTATGCTGAATTTTTGGTCTCAGAAGCCTTCCGCCATGTTCCTGACAATCAGCAAGCCCACAAAGTATCACTGATTATATCATTTACAGATACCACATTTTTAAACTTTTAAATAAAATCCTGTAATTTCCAACTTGACTTTCTAAAGTTCACAGTCTTCTAACAATTTACTTGTTAATTACAGAGGTTTTAAAGGACAAAAAATAAAACTCATGAAAATTGTGAGTATGTGAAAACCTATTACTTCCTCCAATACCATCAGTTTGAGCCCCGGATTGCTAAATTTACCACAAGAGTAATAGTAGAAGTACAAGCAAAAGCAGATTATTATCCACTGAAGATACATTCTCTTCATCAACTCCCCTATGTGGTATGTAATTTTACTCAATCTGGACCCCTTACACAACAGTAGATAACAGAAAGGGTACCTCCTGAATTTTGTTAGAGTATACCTTTTCCTAGGCCAGCTAAGGACTTTTAACAAGGAAAATTGAACACTTTTCCTTGTGTCCTCCACCAGAAATCTGTATCAAAACATGTGGGCGAGCACTAGGAAAAAGAAAACTGCAAAATTAAGAGGGAACATTTTTGATCTTTCTCCAAGAGAAAATCATTTGATGTTAGGACAAGTCCCACATCCTCACCCCTCAAAAATGAAATAAATCACCATTAGTTGATCCAAATTATTTACAAGTAAATTTCTATCACAATCTTTCAACATTATTACCTCATTCCTTTTCAAAAGGTAAGGTATTTAAAAGTTCTGAATAAACACTCTGTGAAAAGTTTTTTTTTTTTTGCATTCTCATTCTGGTAATTTCCTTAATTTTTCCTCATTCTTGTACTACATGTTCCTCAGTATTAGTTTTCCAACTTGCATACTTTATTCTTCTTGCAACAGATACAGCATTAGGAGACATAAAATGTAATACAGCAGAAAGGTCTACAATTCAGGCTTGCTGTATTCAGTTCCCCTAAAATAGGCAGAAGACTTCTGCAAGGAAAGAAGAAAACATCACCAAGAACTAAAAAAAAATATACTGAACTGCTGAAGGTATGCATCTTAGAGGCTGCAGCTACAGTCAGACGGCTGCCTTCACCAAACACGTTGTCCTAAGGACAGCATGTTCTCAAAACAATAAGATATCCAGACTTTTTGACAAGAAGTTGCCTTGATTTGAAGACATGCTACAGAATTTCAAGTCTCTGACAGAAATCTTCAAGAGTTCAGGATAAAAGACAAAATATGAAAGGAAAAAAAAAAGTTTACTAACACCAGAATAAAAAAAAATCCCATTTTTCCATGCATTTGTTTCATGCTTGATTGATTCATGCAACAATAAGGTACAAATTTTGACTGACGTTCTTCCCCAGACATAGTTTTAAGATTTTCCTCCTATACAGATTGCCCAATAAGGAACAAGGGATAAGATCACAAAGGGTAAGGTCACATGGCAACCTCTTCTTCAGGACTGAGGGTACTTTTCTGTTTTCTTCCCACATAGAATTATTCTAATACAACTTCAAAAAATGTAATTCTTGCCTGGATCTCCAGTGATTTTTTTTTTTTTTTTTTTTTTTTGACTGATATATGGGGAAGAGAAATGGAGACGTAAAGGTAAAAAACAACACTGCGATCTCCCTCCTTTACAAAATCCAAATGAAAAAGTTGGGAAAAAAAAATACTGTTATATAGCTTGCCATTGGTGGTATTAATATTCTTTCTATAATATAAACTTATTATCTACAGCACTATTTTACTTAACATTTCTAATACACCTTAATGTCTTGCTTTTCCTTTTTAACCACCACAGGAAAAAAGTCCCATTGGAAAACAGAATAGAAATCTTACAATTGAAACATTATGATTTAGTTTAAAAAACACTTCAAATTATTCTGATGCACATACTTTGTTTTTCAGCTCTATTCTTATTTGGCATATATGTAACTACGTATCTGTTCAGCAGCATGCTTTAATTATGTCACATTATTACCTCTAGCTCCATGACATTTTGTACTGTCCACTGAAAATCCCTTTACTTCAAATGTGTTTACTGTCTTGAAGCAACAGAAGAAAAAAGTCCCCCTGAAACTTTTAAATGTGACCTATAAACTTCAGGTACCTATGCAAAAATGAAAATCCATAATTTCTTCCTTCAGGAGGTCCTGTAGTCCTTGTCCTGGACTTAATATAAAGCAATGTTCCTCTCTGATCTACAGAGAGAAGGCTAGTGAGAATTAACAAAGTTAATGATTTTATTTGATAATCACATGGTATCACGTACATCTAGATGACTTAGATCATGTATGGCAGTCTGGCATACGTGGTATTTATTATTAAAGAATACAGACGTTCCACTTTACCATCTTTTTCCAAGTACCCTTTCCGCACATTCCCAGCCTTAGCTCATTCTCACCAAGATTTCCATCCTCAATGGTCAGCACCACTTCATCCATCACCAAGGCCCGGAAATCTAGCTCCTCTTCGCAGCACTTGGCCTTTAATGCTCTCAGGATCTCCTGCTGAGGGTAATCTTCTCTGATGCGACGGTCTGTTAAGAACCACAGCCTGGGAGCAACTGAACTGCACATCTTGGACTTGTCTTGCAACCTTCAACGTTTCCTTTCAATGGAACTTCTAGATGGTGGAGAAGATGAGACTCTGTTAGAGTACACAGGCTCCTATATTCACGTTCCCCACTGTACCAAGTCCTACCCCCTCTGGACAAGTCAGTACTTTTCAATAGGATGCAACATCCAACCTCCAAGTGGAAAAATAACATCTATGCTTAATCTGCGACAGAAATAACAGAAACAAATCCATTTACATTCAATGGCATGTGAATGCTACAAATCAGGTCTTGGTCCTCGTCCTTGGTGGATGAAACCGTACACTTGACATAACTACTGGTAGCAGCATCCCAGTTTCTTGAGGGGGTACTAAGAGGCATGCTAAGGACTGACAACATTTTGAATGGCCATCTCTGAAGGCCAGAATTTCAACTTCATGATTGGGGTAACTCCTTATAATTGGAAATAAATCAGCCTCTCTCTTAGGGACTGCTAGAACACTAATGACAAACTTGATCTATACCTTTCCACCATATATGGAAGACAACAGTGTGCCAAATTTCTCATGTTAAAAAAGCAGTCCAGAAGAAAAGAAGAAATCCATTAAAACAATTTTTCACTTAAGTATTTCAAGACTGATTTGCTCTTAACAAATACTTCACATCTTCTGTGAAATGCATTTAGCATTATCCAGAACATAATAATGGAAAAAAACAATGGAACAAGCAGCATCAACACAGTGTTAATACAACATTAATACATATAACCTAAAGGAAAATCGAAATTTGAATCTCACTGTCCAGCCCTTTCTTGCTCCATTTTCTTTTTTCTAATCACCTTTACACATAAGCAGCACAAATTAATTCAGCACCAAAACCAGACAATAAAAATGGAAGTTCAAACTAAAAAATTTCAGTGGTTAGAAGTGATAACAGCAAGATACTGCTCCTTTAACTTTGAAAACAGAGGACTTGGACTATTTTTTACTATATATTAAAATATTTTAAAAGCTGTAAAACAATTACAGGTACATTAACAGACCACTCATTTACACTAAAGAAAAAAAAAACCAGCAGCAGCAGCATGGTCTAGGGAAAAAGCATTCTAGAGAAAACCAGCTGTTTTCTGTGACACATTTTGAACTTCCATATTAAAATAAAGAGGTAGAAATCACTGTTTTCATCAATATAGCTTACAGGAGTTTCAAACAGAATTGAACTCTGGGATAGAAACAGGAGTTTTGCCTGGTAGTCCTAATGACGGGATCTGGTGTGATCAGAAAAATGCAAAAAGACCACAGGTATACAACCGCTTTCATTTAATACCATAAATAATTTTAGTTTCTGCAGCAGGTCTTAGGACAAAAGGATTGTTTTGCTACAACTGTACAAACAAGCTGATTTTTTTTTGTTTGTTTGTTTCATTAAAACCCCAGTTTTTTATATTACTACAGCTTTTTCTTAACAAGAAGATAAAATTTTAAGTGTCCATTTTTCCATTTTTTACTTCTGGTACTGAGAACCATAATGTCAGTAAGCAAAGGCTACGACTTTTCTTCCAGTGGTAAATGAGGATCAATAGCAAAGCTAAGGACTAAAGGTGTCCATACTCCCAGACTGAAAGAAAGTAGAAGCTAGAGAAAGGCAACCACAGATGCAGATCAGCCCTTGACAACGCTCAGGGTAAAGTAGAAAATGGAAAGTTTGCTCCCTGCAAGAATACAGGTATGGGAGGTACCTCCAAGAACCTCTTTTTTCTTCAAAGCTCCTGAAAGTAAAAAGGGCAAAATGAGTCTTGGCCTTGCAACGGCTGACAATCACCAGATCCTGACTGACTTTTGGCTCTCTCAACAATGGATTTCTCTACACAGTAGTTTACAGAAAACTTTGTGGGAGAACAGCTTCAGCTAAAAATTGAGACAAGCTATATATTTCAGAAACACTATTGTCACAGCACAGTTCAGACGGCTTCTTGTCAACTTGCCTTTATTTCTGCAGTTTGCAAGAATGACTGGGAGACCAAACAGCTGCATCTACCGCCTCACTTTTGAAAAAAAAAAGCTCTACCTAACAGGTTAGCCTATCTAGTTTTAAAAAGCAGCTATAGAAAGTTAAGTACTTTAAAAAAATAAAATACTAGATAAATTTGTCATAATTAAACCAAAACAAAATAATCAGGAGAAGCCATTACATTTTCAGACTCTTGAGGGTTTTGAGGTTCGCCTCCCTGTCCCCCTCAGTATTGATTCTAACACTGGTGCAAAGAAACAAGTATTTTTTCTCCAGCAACTTTCTCCCAATTTTTTCTTCCTACTTACTCTTGATTTCTTTGCCAATAGGGATCTCCTCCATTTCTTTTCCTCAAATCTTGTTTCTACATAGCCCCACCTCCACCCCCTTAAATCTGCCAAGACTGCCATGAGCTCTCCCTGACTGCCATTTCAGCCCTTTCTTCCTTAAAAATAAGGAAAACACTGAAGAAAAACAGGTGCACTCTTCCATCCATCTTCTACTTTTCAAAGGAGCTACAGCATCATCAAGAGGGATCATCCAGATATCTCAATTAGCACACTAAACCAGCAGGCATATAAAAATGCCTTGGGTACAAGTATTCACCTCCCTCTTAATACTATGTCTGTTTTTCTCTAAATCTTAAAAGTTTTATAAAAATATACACAAAACTCGCATCTCATCCTGAGACAGGCAGGTAACAACCTCAAGTCTGAAAGTAAAGACTAATAAGCTAGTAATCCTAACTATTGGTTCCTTGACCTCCAACCCAATACATTTTTTCTCCACCTTGAGAAGTACCATTTTCACACTAACATTCTGCTCAGAAGAACAGAATCTATTTAAGTTTCAGCCTCTCCTTATAATCTCTACTTTGATTGTGTTGCAAGTCTCACAGATCACAAAAGCTGCAATTTACCTTATTAACCCAAACATCTTAACAGTCCCTCCCACCTTCTCAAGAAAACTGTCTGTAGGAGGAAAGCTTTCCTTGCAATCAGATGCATAAGAGCATTAAGCTCTCAATAGATATAATTTCCAGAATTTTTCCCCCAAAACCAACTAAGCTCCACCCATTTCATTCTAAAAGACACAGCCTCAGACAAAGCTGAGTGTGCAATGGAATACTTCCTATTTCATGAGAGCACCTATTCCAATGTAAGTATAGTGTATATAGAAGGAGTAAGTATAGTGTATATATAAGGGGAAGAGCAGATGTTTAGAAGTCCTCAAGATGACCAATTGAAACGTAATTTTCACTCAAAGCTACTACAGTCAATACAAGTACAATCGTTCAATAGATTTATGAAATCAAAAGGGAAAACATCATCGTAAACTTAAATGCATAAAACAGAATGGGAGAGGTAAAAGGGTGGCATCAAAGTAAAAGCTTTATGATAAAAAACAAACTGCATGTCACGCCAGCCACACAGACATTGCTGCATCTGCTTCAAAAAGACACCATGCAGTTTCTTATCAATTTACAGAGTGAACAGAACGCTTACCTCAACTTTGAGCTCTGGCATCCCTGTATTGCTTAAGCTTTATTCTGGCATTCACACAGCAGCTTCCTCCCCTTCCCATCAGATGCAAATGTATTCCATCCTGCATTCCTTGAATCCATAATCCACCTTTAACAGCTGTCCTAACAAAAGCGTTCACTGTGCTATTTTTCTACTTAATATCATACACGAATACATTTTATTGATATAACAGGGAATTCAGACAATCAGATCAGCTGTCTAAACAGATCTGGAAATCTCTGAAGAACACTCCTTTTTCCTTTAAGAGGTCTCCTCTACACAGAGAGCACCTTAGAGACCTGCCTCCAGGAATGGGAGATTGGTCTCCATTGTCCATTTACTCCTTGTCCTGTCTTCAATACCCAAAAGGAGGAGAAAATTGCACTAATCTCTTTCTCATCATGATGTACTTTCCCCTAAACTGAAACATGAAATCAGTTATTAGAAGATACTAATTCACATATGTATTGTTGATAAATGTGTAACATAGAAGATATGTAGCATTCAAAAAGAGCATTCCATATCCTTCCTACTCAGAAGGCAACTAATCCATGCCTTTTTAACTTAAAACAGTAGTGGGTTTTTTTCTTTATGGGAA
The DNA here is from genome assembly GCA_025345505.1 of Todiramphus chloris collaris. Taxonomy (NCBI): domain Eukaryota; kingdom Metazoa; phylum Chordata; class Aves; order Coraciiformes; family Alcedinidae; genus Todiramphus; species Todiramphus chloris. Next base: position 1,457,056 of record JANVCC010000044.1, read on the forward strand.
TGATGAATGGACTCTCATTTTAGTATTAGGAATCAATGTGATCTAGCAATCGCAACTACTCAGATTATGATCTGGTGTTGTAGCACACTCCTACTGACTACAGGGCAATCTGGGGAACAAGTTAGTACAACAATTATTACCATCAGCCCCTCCCAGAATCATGTCTTTTTTTAGACCTTGGCTTAGACTCTCATCCCCAATTACACAGCACTACACAGCACTACACAGCTAACAGAACTCCATGGATTTCAGCAGTTAATAGAATAATCTTATTTTAGCATACCTCTAGGCATGTTTAATCCCTACAGCTCAGACAACGGTAATAAAAATCTCATGGATGCGAGAAGGAAAGAGCAAGGACACTGCCAGCTATGACTGCAATGGGAAATAGAGAACTAGGCATAACACAGCTCCACTGCACACCTTCGTACTGCACCTTCACACTTAGCATTAATACTTGTTCCCAGAGCAGTGCTATTCAAGTTGGAAGAGGCATGTTGCTTTACTTTTTACAGTAAATTAGCTAAGACTTGAAACAAAGTACACGCGTTCAATAAACCAATTGTCTCTACCACTGCAACAGTTTCTAGAATGCTATTTTGGAGGCCACACCTCAAGAAAGATACTACGAACAGAACTAGGAAAGACCTAGGAACAGTTGGCAGGTGCTCCTAAATTACCTCCTTTAAGAGATACCTCAAGTCACATCTAAATTCTGAAGTCGGTCTTAGGTAGCAGACTGGTTAAATAGCTAACGAAGGCCCATATGACCCACCATATGATCCATCACATGCTGTCATAGAAGTCTCTGTCTCATCTTAATGAGAGCAGTATTGGAAGCATCCTGGAAATATATACATTCCTAAGTCATAGGGAGAGCCGGTCTGAAAACAGTTACAGCTGCTTCAAGTATAAAGCACAATTAATTTTTTTTTCCATACAGATACCACTATTACAATCATCTAAAGAAAACCTTAAGGAAATATGTATGGATGATGAATATAACCTTCAGTGATATATATATACAGAGATAAAAACTGACCTCCTGAACCACTTAAAATTGTTTTAGAAAAATAAATCCAAGATAAAGCAATTCATTCCTTACACGGCTGCTCTATGGTGATGCTTAAGGACAACCTCAAAAAAAATTCCTCTCCTACCTACCAGACACCAGTTTTCCTAAAGACTGTCACATAACTGAGAATCGTTGAAAATAACACATTATTTTTTAAATCAAGGAATCTGAAAGAAAAAAAAAAAAAAACCCACGTATTTTATGTAATATATTGAGCAGCTGCAGCACAATCTGTCCAGTGCTGCTGCATTATCATCCGCCCTCTACACATGCATCATAGAATTTAAAGTCACTGCAGGCTGGTGAAACCCAAGCACACCTCTTTGAAAGCATTATCACGGTATTCACCTCCTCTTCCCTGTGAGATTTGTAGATTGAAAAAGTAAAAGGATAAGGGAATATATTAATCGCTCCCATTCATTCCCCGTACGACCCCCACCCACTCCCGGAGATAGGCAACTGCACTCCCTGCGATGGCTTTCATCTGCTTGTCTCCACCTTTGCACGGAGCGACGTTAAAGCTGCTAGCAGCGATCCTTCCAGGCACAATTGCCTCAAAAAGGCAGACATCCACACCCCAACCTTTCCTCCTCTATGTACATGCTTGCAAGCAGGTGATAACATTCCTCATTCACACACTACAGTTACTAATCTCCAGTGAATAATCCGTTCTCTCCTCTCTCTGCACCACCAGCTCGATACCGGTCAGCATCAGCTATCCTACTACTTCGGTCTTAGCGTTTTTTTTTCCTCCTGCAATAGCTTTTTCACCCCCTTCCACTCGTGTGTGTGCACGCACTGCCGTGCAAATAAAACACGCGTTTCCTCCCACATCAGCCGCTTTTCTGACGAGAGGTTGATCCACCTCTGCCCAGGTTCCCCCGGATTCTGGCACAATACCCCCCTCTCTCCCCAACCGCTATGTAGAGCGCCAGCTTCCCCTCCCCCTTCCCCCACCCCGCTCTCTGTGCATGTCTCTCCCAGCGGCGGCAGTGGGGGAAGGGAGACATGCACTGCATGAATGAATGGGCTGAAGAGGACTTACCAGAAATTGGGTGAAGGAGTTGAAGACGAAAAAGACAGCCAAGATGAGTGCTTCTTTCAACGTGTCAAGTGCTGCTTCAGTTCTGGCTCCCTGAATAAGGTCACGTGCCTTGCCAGGTACCCCTTTTCCCGGGTCCTCTACTAACCCAAAAAGCGTGGCAAGGGAATCTTCTGGACTCCCAAGGGAGAGAAAGGTACTACCGAAGCTCCCAAGCAAGAGGTGATGATGGTTATGATGATAATGTTCTCCTGGTCCTGTAATGGACCAAGGCAGATTTCTGAGGGAGGGAAAGGGGGAGTAAATGGCTATTAAAGTAATTCCCAAATTGTCCTCCCCTACGTGGTAGTAGAAATGGGAAGGAGAAAAAAAACAAAACAAAACAAAACCAAAAAAAAAAAAAAAAAAAAAAAAAAGGAGTATGCTGAAGAGCTGTAGCTCTCTATGTAGAACAGACTCAGTCCTCGTGTCTCTACTTCCTCAGAACTAAACCACTAAATGACCAAAGTCACCAACACCTAGAAAGACCAAAAAAAAAAGGGGGGGGGGGGGGGAGAAAAATCCTTATTAGACATAAACAAACACATAAAGGTTATCTAATAAACTAAATCCCAACAGCAGAAAATGTGCCATAAAAGGCAGTAAGCAAAGCCAACACCAAAACAAAATATCCCAGATGGGAAGAACACAATTAGGGGAAATGTGCAACTTCAAATAATTTACAGAAATACCCTACCACAGAAGCCCATTTTAAGGGAGAAAAAGAACACAGAAGGTTAAGCAGTTTGTTCCTTTACTGAAGAATGTGCATCCAAATGAAAAATAAATCTGTATCTACATGTGAACATATCCAGAAATTGTTTTAAAACCTAGGAAAACTATTCCTATTCATTTGTGTCTTTAAACACCTCCCCTATGAAAACATGAACTAAAATTCAGAATTCTGATGAGAAGACTGAAGAATGTTTCACATCAAGTATATATTCCTATGTATCAGACCTCACTCTACCACGGAAAATTAAGTCGTTTATAAACGGTGACAAAAAAAAAAAAATTCACCCCAAAATAACATGTCTAGGGGATGCTTGCTTAAATGATGGAGTTAATTAAAGATTAACAGTCGCACACTTTGGAAACGGAGCCTCCCATAGATCCTAGGCAGTTAAGTCACCCATGTGCAATTAGCTCTTTAAACATGGGGAAACAAAAGAGAAGGAAGGTAGTTGTAAATATTTCGTTGTAAGATTTAACCACAGGCACACACACCTCTACATGACGTGAAAACCTGACTCCAACAAGCGCAGATTTTCACATTCACCCCGTTCCAACGGCCCCCTGCACACACGACAGCAGGGTGCAAGTCCGGGCGCGTGCAAGGCGGGAGGCAACCCCACCGAGCACACACACGGCGATACAGCCCAGCGCAGCTCGCCCGCCGAACGCGCTGGGCGAGGTGGGAGCAGGGAGACCCGCCACCCACCCGAGGCGGCACAGAGACCTTCGCCACCCCTCTCCCGACGCATGAGGAGCGGCCCTCTCTTCCCCTCCCCGAAGCAGCCACCACCCACCTGAGCGCCCCGGCTGGCCGGCCCGCGCGGGCGAGCGGGAAGGCGCCGGCAGCTCAGAGTGCTGCTGTCCCGCTCGGCGCTCCGGGGATGCACAATCACCATGGGCGCAACGCGGAAGCGACGGGGCGGGACGGGACTGCACGCCTGAGGGGACGATCCCACCACACACACACACACACACGGCACGGCGGACCCCACCCCCGGGCTCACACCCGCTCAGCCTGACATCTCACCCGCCCTGGGCACTGCCGAGCCCGAGTCTGAGAGGACCCGCGGGAATCCGCGCGCCCCTCCGGCGCGGCACCCCTGCCTCTCCCCCCTCCCCCCGCCCTCCGGCACCGGGCCTAGGAAGGAAAGCCGCGGGGCGAAGGCGGCTCTGGGGAGACTCGCCCCTTCCTCCCCGTCAGCGGCGGCGGTCGCTCGGCGGCGCGGTCCTAAAGGGGAGCAGGCGGCGTGCCACGACGTTCCGCTCGGCCCCCCCAACCCCGTCCCCCTCCTCGGTGTCCCTCCTCCCCGCAGCTGGTGCGAGGAGGGCCGGCTGTTCCCTGCACGAAGACCCCCGCCCCCCCGCAGCCACCGCTCTAGCTACAGCGCGGGCGCCACCGTCTCCTCCCGCGCTCGCTCCCGCCGCTTGACTGAAGGGGCGACGGCGCTAACGGCCGAGAGAGGCTGGCGTCCGCTGGGGGAGGGGGCGCGAGGCGGGGCGCCCGGCTCTGGGGTGGGGCGGGCACGGGAAAGCGCGTGAGGGTGGCGGCGGCGGCGCGCGGGGCGTCAGGCGGGGGCGCGAAAGCGACGGGGGAGGGGCGGCCGGTCCGAACCGCTTCCCTGTCTCTGCAGGGGCATGCGCCCCACCCTCTGCTTCTGGCGGCCCGCTCACTGCCACCGGGAGCCGGCTGCAGCAAAGTACGGTAGCCGGCAGTATGGCACCTGTCGCTCTCGTCACTGCTGCTGTTGGTGCATGGCGCGCAAAGCCTGAACCTTTGTGCTTCGTGTGACAGATAAAGGTGTGACATGTCCCACGCACTGCCTGCCAGACATCATCACGTGTCCAACACAGCCCGTGTGCAGCTGGGGCTGCGTCATCCTTCGCTGCCATCATTCCTCTACAATAATAGCTCTTGGCAACAAATCACACCAACACACCTTGTTAACACAAGGTCTGTTAACCAACGCACCTTGTTTAGCAGTTTCTGTAGCACACCTACTTGGTTTCCTCTGTGCCACGCTCTTTATTCACTATATTGCATTAGCTGCATATTCCACATCCTGTGTGAATTTCTCCTTCACCAACCTTCATAACCGCTGGACACAGCACGCACAGTCCATTCCCCAGGGAAACAACATACCTGTTGCTCAACATCTGCATTACTACTCCCAGCTTTGCAAATACGGGACATGACCCACTTGGTCGTGTCTCATATCCCCAGGTATCCACCCCAGCACAAATGTAACCATTCAACCAGCTTGCTTCTGTTTCTTGAGCATCTACCATTTCTGTCCCAACCATATTAATTCTCCCACCTGAAGGACAACACTACATACCCCTTTGCCTCCCCAGTGTAGTTATGATGCATATGACATATGACATATCCAGAACCATTTCAGACATGTTCTAAAACCTACAGTAGCAGAATAAAGATGGGCCATCCAAACCTTTCCTGCAGTACCCCTTTATATTTAACTGATGTGGTGGGACTGACTACCGCAGCAGTAACCCATAGATTACAAGACAGAATGCCCTAAAACCTCCTGCAATATGTATTCATTCATATCGCAGAATGTACTAGAGTATCATGTGCTCCACCTTCTGCAAAATCATAGCTGTTAGTTAAAATACTCATCATGCAAATGTAATTGAGCATTTCTAAGACTGACTTTACTGAAAGGTATATATGTGTGTTCATTTGGTTCTGCAGGCATCTGGGTCCTACTCCTCAAACCCCAGGTGTGTTAAACACAACTCTTCTGAAAACTATTTGCCTCATGAGTATGAGGCAAGGCTACCTCACAGATGATGTCAGTGGTCAAAAATCCTCATTTACCAGGACATCATGTGATATTGTCCTGTCTGCTTGGGTTGCTCACTAACACTTCTGGCTTCTCATGGCTGCAAGACAGAGACCACTTCAGGATTCCAAGTTCCCATTTGCCCAACTCTGTACAACAGTATGGGTAAAAATGCACTCTCACTCACCTAAATGCCATCTCAAAGTATCACCTGAGAGCAGGAGGCAAGTCTAGGCAAGTCCCAGGAGGGTGGGTGGATAAATAAAGAAATTTAAAAAATAACACCAAAATACTGGACAGTATTTTTGTTACTTTGACAGTAACAAAATAGTTCTCTGACAGAATTACTACATTCTAAGACGTCTGGAACAGCATTCACATTTCCAAAAGTTGTAATTTCAGGTTGTGAGGCACATGGGTTTATTTACATGGAAAATTTACTAACACAATGCTACGGAAAGTGCTCTGCTCTGCTGAAGATGTGTGCAACCGCTGTGCACCATCTCACATCACATGTGTTTCAGAGTAAGACTTCTGGATTCACTATGCTGGTTTTAAGATAGTATAAAGCAAAGAGGAAAGAAAATGTCCACGATAAGATTTATACAGCTATAACTACAGTGATATAATAATATCTCTTTTATATTTCCATAAGCAGACAAGCTGTAAGGCAGGTGCCTCTACCTCCCAAACATGGCTAGCAGTTTGTGGAAAGAAGAGAGCTCCACAGCTGGGAAACACAGCAGTATAGATTTTTGGCCATACAAACACACGTCTGGTTATAAAACACTGGAGAAGAAGTAACTCTACAAGTACTGGAAAAACACTTAGCATGGTGACAGTGAAACATTTGATCCGTATCTCAAAATGTTTGGGATGTTTCTTATGATTGATATCTGGCTCTTATGATTATCAGTAAAAACAGTAACAATTTATTCCACCAACTATCCTTTGCCTTTCTAGGTCTCTTGCATGCAATACCTAGCTTTGTATCCCTTTTGTCACTGTTTGTTGAGCTGTTGGAGTTGTAGTATGTTGAACTTCAGCACAAACATTTGATTATTAAAGTGAGAGTCAGTTGAAAAAGCAGGTTGGATAACCTGTATCTCTACAACAATTAGAACATCTAGAAACTTTGGAGAGAGTCCTGAAAGTCTTTTGCTGTCTTAGAAAGGTGGAGCAGGAGAAAGTGTCAATTTATTGCTCAGGATGTGCCCACCCAGAACATGCCCACTGCTGCAGAAGCTTCTTAGGTTTTTTAAAGTTCCCACTGCAGCTGAGGTGGATGTAGATCTACTTCCCTAGAATTAGTCAAGGCTGTTTGTGTGGGGCTTTTTTCTTTTTTTTAAGTTCTCTCTTTTTTTTTTTTTTTTTTTTTTTTTTTTATGTGTTCTCTTTTTTTTTTTTTTTTTTTTTGACAGTGAAGGTGAAGTCTCTTCTGTCACCTATAAAGCTATTCTTAGGACGAAATTCTCACTATTTGATAGTGCGAGGACAATATTGGCTAGTGCCCTCAAGTGTTAGTGGTCCAGAGTACCAAGTTTCACCCTTTAGGAAAGAAATAATTGTCGTATCAGCAAAGAATGGATGTCTCTGAACACCAAACATTCCTGGCACCTTTCTTTTGAGATTTTTCCCATGCACCCTGAAATGCATTAACTTAAGGACTGGTCCCAACCCTTAATGTATGCAAAATCTGATTTCACAGTTGATTCCATGAAACATCTTTTGTCACTGAGTTCACTAAAAATGCAAACCAGCCATTTAGTCATGAAGCTGAAGTCTCTGGGACATTATTCTGATATTCACATCAGAAAGTTTCTTAATACTGTCTCTTGATGGGTGTACGAGCTTGAGATGGAAAGATGGTGCAAAGTCCAGTCTGCAAATGTGGCTAAGTCTAGTTATTCATACCAGTTTGCCAGTATGCTGCCTGTGACTGCAGTAGCTACTCATTTGGTCAGATCAGTCTTTTGTGCTTCCCAGTTCAATTACTGAGTAACAAACAAGAAACACAAGGCAAGGTAGGTGGCTGTGTTCACATATGAATGAATGCCTGTGTTCACATATGAATACAGATGGTCCCACAGAAGGAAACAATGTCCAGATTGTGTTTAAATGAGAAAATGGCTGTATCATTCTTGTTTCACACTATGTAAAATGAGGACTACGCAAAATGGTGCAAAATCATCTTTAATTTCATACAACCTCAGGTTCTCATGTTGTTTTTGACTGTTACACCAATTCCTGTTCTGTATAAACTACCCTGAGACAGCAGAAAACAAATGACTGCCAACACAACGGGCTCCCAGCTAAGGGGGTCTGCAGGAAGCGCCAAGTTTCACTGAGTCATCCCCAAAAAGTATTTCGACCCAGCGCCACGCACGTCTCCGATCCCAAGAGCCAGCTGCTCCGGGCTCATCTCCCGGAGGCTGTCACGGACCAGTCGCCGTGCGGCTCCTCTCCAGAGCACTGCGCCTGAGCTGGCGCCCGGGCCCGTCACACACGTAATCCGCCCGGCTCCAAATGCTTCCTCACGCCGACCCCGCCGCTGCCTTTCAATAAAACCCTGCCTATGGTCCCCTACACAAAGGCTTCCCCTGCCCCCGCAGCTCATCCGCAAGGGTGACGGACACCGGTAACCCCACACCTGGCTAGGGAACGCGCATGCGCGTCCTCGCCCGTGCGCGGGCGCGTGGCTGCAAGCAAGCGGGAGGGGCGCTGCGGGTAGCGCGCGCGCGCGCGGCTTGGCGGGGCCGTGGCGCTCGGCTCTGCTGGCAGCGGCGGCCCGCGTCCAGCCGCAGCCGGGTGGAACCGGCGGCAGCATAGGGCTGTCTGCAGCCTGCCTGGCTGCACACGCCGTCATCCCGCCTGCCGCAGCGCCAGCCGGACTCCGATAGTGGCCCAGGGCGGGGGACCCGGCGTTGGGGAAGAGGGGCTGGAAGGGGTTGCTGCTCGTTGAGCCGGGTTCAAGGAGGCCTGCAGCCCAGCCTGGGACGGAGAGCGGTGCTGCCGCGGAGGTGCCCTCAGGGCCTAACGCACTGCCAGGGGGAGGGCACTGCTGGCCCATTCCGACGGCGGGCAGTGAGAAAGAAGTGAGGAGGCTGCTAGGGCGGAAAATAATTATTTTGGTGTAAATACTGCGATGAAATAAGAGAGGTCTCTGCGGAGAGGTCTGTTCCTGGTGGAATAGGAGTGGGAACACCTTTGTCCCCAGCATTCGACATGAGGACTGCAAAGGCTAAGGGCACAATCCTGCCAGAAGGAATGGGTAGGCAGGGGCAGTGCACTATTTTTCCTGCCAGACAGCAACGGTTTAGGGACATAAGAGGAAAGCACGCATCTCTTTGAATAGGTAACTTTAGAAAAGGTCAAATGCTTTTGCTATCCTTATTCTGGGCACAGTTTGAGGACAGAGACACAAAGAAGGCAGAGTTACAAACAAGAAACAAAGGGATGGATGAATAGAGCTAGTAGGCATCAAAGGCTGGTATATAACCAGCAGCTCCCAGTTCTAGAAGACAGGAGTGCATTTCTCCTGGCTAAGTGTCAGTTGTGCTGCAGGGAAACGGAACAGTATTGATGAGATGGACAAAAGGGAAAAATACCTGCTTTTGATCAAGAGTCGTTTGGAAGGAAAATGCTTCCTTCTCTCTGTATCTCTCTTCTGTCTCCTTTTTGTCTCCTCTGGCCCATTCTTCAACTGTTTTTCTTACTCTGAATTTTTCCTTTACTATCTTGAGAAAGTTCCTTTCCCTTTTCTCTCTGCCTGCTTTTGTTTCTTGTTCCTTTCCCTCTTTTGACTCCTGTTTTGCCCTTTTCTGTCTCTTTATCCATTGTCTTTTGATTAATGCTGTTGCAGTGATGACTTAGGATTTCAGTGCCTGTTGGGAAGGATCTGATGCAACCACAGAGTGGCTATACCCTGCAGGCGATTTGCTGCATTAAGATTGATAAACATCTGTCCTGTGAGCTAAGGAGTTGCAGGTTAAATGTCCCTGAATTTCTCCCAATCGTGTGTTTTCCTCCCGTGTCCAGCAATTCTGTTTGCAGAGCTGATGAGATGATGTTGCAGGGAATCGTTTTTTCAAGACCTCTCATTCATGGGGAGCTGGATGAGTAACTGATGTTCCCTCTCGCCACTAGCCAGCGTGGTTATACCCCCAGCGCCTGTCTGCCTACCTCAAACCCACTGAGGAGATGAAGGGGCGGACGCCTGCAGCTCAAATTCAGGTCTCCCCTCGCAGCGTCTGGCGCCATTATGGGAGGAGGGCTTCCCTGCGGTGCGCGGGGACCCTTCCACTCCCCTCCTCCTGCGGCCAGGTGCTAGGGGAGGAAGGGGATGTAGGTGCCTTACAGGGAGTCCAGAACTAGGTCAGTGTTGCTGGAAACTGCAGCTGGTGCAGTGCGATGGGGGGGGGGGTGGGGGGGTGGGGGGGCGGGAAGAGTGGGAGTGATAGGAGCCGTGATGCATGGCGAGGGAGTCTGTCTGAGAAGTTCCAAGGGCGAAACAGCCTCCTGCATGCTGGTTGCGTAGCTACCAGCACACCACCGCCCTGTCTCCCCCGTACTCCCTAGCCCCTCACCCCTGCACACGCCACAGGGCGCCCGCCGCGGCCCTTCCCAGCTGCCCTGTCTGCCCTACCCACCCTGGGGCCCCAGGCGTGCGGAGCGCTGTGCTGGCATCGCGTTCAGCCATCGGGGAAGTAAGGCTGGGGGTGGGCAGGAGGAGGTCCGTAAAAGGGGAGAGGGTGGAAGATAATGCTGGAAGGCGGATTGCGAGAAAAATGTTAATAAATGGGAAAAGGAGGCTGGATGGAAACGGAGATATGGAGAAAAATCTGGACAATTAATAAGGAACAGATAAGAATGTGTTTTTTAAAAAGGAAGAAGCATGAAAGGCAATGAACAATGACAAGTGATGTTTCAGCACTTCTAATTGCTGCACTGGGGAGGAGGTCGTCTGCATTCCTTGCAGTGTCCAGGCAAAAAGACACATAACCCTTGCCAAAATTCAGAAGGCAATAAAGCTGCTGCAGCTAAACGCTGCCATCATGCTCACCATCACCAGTAGCTTCAGAGAGACCTCATTACTGTCCAAAGGTCATACTGTTATTAACCTTAGAAACGCAATGAAAGCACATTTCCATATGGTTTGCAGTATGCCTTTGTTTGACCTTTTGATTGTCTCTCTTTCTCCGACATTGCCTCCTCTGTTACAGTTCCATGATTGCAAGAGTTGTGTTCTTTTGTCGTTGCTGTACAATCTGAGCCTTATTTTCTCTAATTCTGACTTTCCCTCCTCCTTTTCCCTGTTCCCTGCTTATCTTCCTGCACTGCTCACTGAGAGCCCTGCCCACACTGTCTTCTGCTCAGACCTGAGTCCCCCAGTCCACTCGGAACGGTGCAGCCTGTAAAAGCCCACCAGCCATGCCATCCCCTCCCCTTCCCCATTTCCCGCTCCCCGCCTCCTCTCTTCTCGTCAGCCCCACTACATCCTTCCTGTCCTGACGTCCCTCCCTCTCCCTGCCTCCCTTCCCCATCCCTCCCCCTCTTTCCCCGCATTGCTCCCAGCCCTCACTGCAGTGCAATCCATCACTCCCAGCTGAGGTCCTCACGCCAGGGGTGGGGGAGACCTGGCTCCCTGGCAGGCTGGGGGTGGGCAGGAAGGGCAGCTATCTTCTTTGCCAAGTAGTGAGAAAAGCTCGCAGAGTACAGACCCTTCTGGAATGGAAAACTTCCGTCTGCTTCCAGCTATTTTATTTATTCATTTACTTATTTAGTGTCTTGGTTTTCAAAGAAAAAAAATGTTTCTGCCAACATTCCAGTGAAGGTGACTGCAAGGGAACCAGGGAGACAGGCAGAAAGAAAGACAGAAAGAAAGAGGAAGAAAGGAAAGACATATAAAGAAGGAGAGAAATAGAGGAAGAAAAATATTAGATGCTGGAAAAAGAAAACATAGGAAAAAAAAAAAGCCAAGAATTAAATTGGAGAGAAACATGAGATGGCATGGCAAGAGAGTTCGAGGAGGATACAATAAATAGCCAAAGGAGCCTTGCTAAAGAGTCTAGGTTTGTATGATGAAGTAATATTTAGCTATTTTAAGAGGCAAACCCAGAATGCTTTAATTTGAATGCAAGTATTCTGTACAGCTGCATGCAAATGAAATTCCAATGTGTTTTTATCCTAAGAACAATTACAAATGAGGAAATAATGAGTGAGTAGATTCGTAAAAGATACATATCAGGGCAGCTGCTTTGATGGACAGAAGAGCGGTTAGAAGAATATAAAATTAGATTTTTCAGCTACCAGTGTTGTTGCCCTTTTACAGACATCTTAAAAAGGTGTTTATGTTAATGCAGAATGGTCTCCATTTGGTTCTGTTTTCAGCTGTTTAAAACCGAGCTAAATTGGTGCAGGCCCTTTACGTGTGTGCACATCAGGAGAGATTTTCATTAACATCGCTTCCCTTGGTTTCAGTCTGCCATTGAGTCTGAATTGCAACTATAAATGGGGAATCTGGTTGATTCAGGTGATCTGGTTGAAGTGATCTGTACCTACAGGAGAGAATGATTTATATCAATGCAGTTGCAGTAATGCCCCAAATCTCTGTTCAAATTCCTCTTATGTCAACTGTAAAACAAAACGTAAACAAGTGTTTAAAAGATAAGTCAGCCTTTACAGTCTCTGTGAAGGTATAGGGAATGGAGGGATAAAAACCCGAAGAGTGGTGTTTCCTCATTTTCGTCACAATATAAACTCCTATCAATTTGTCTTCTAACACATAGCATCATTTGCATTTCTTCTACTCAGTGGAATTGCTGTTCTCCTTTCTTACATTCTTTCAGCAGCAGGGTAAGTGCTGTCAATATTGACACTGAAAAGGACTTCAACAGTTTGCGTATTTTGAATGTGTCCATCTTAAAAAAAAGGTCTTGACAAGAGATCTTTTTCTAAATGTTACAGAATTTAAAGCAAATCACTTTTAAATTTTCCATTTTTGCCCCCTTCCCTGAGCCTGTTTAAAATCTTAGAGTATCATAATTTTTAATAGAATAGAATTACTTTATTTTATTTTTAATTGCTATTTCAGCTCCCACTCTCTCGCTGTGCACATGAAACATCCTCTCTACGCATGCATCTGTACATCTGCCTCCCCCTGATGCCACTTTTAACCGAAAGGGCGTGTTGTATTCAGGCACTGTGAACTGTCACCAGTTTCATCACATCTTGAAATATCCAGTACTCTCTGTAACCCCACTAATGGACTTGTGGGGTTGAATGGGGATCTCAGAACAACATACACCTCAGCACTTTAGCGTTGAACATCAGAGTAGCCCCACCAGGGTGTGATTTTTAAAGCTGATCTGCTCTGTGGGGAGAGGGAAGGTAGGGGTGCACCACTTTGGACCGTTAGGGTAGGCAAAACTACTACAATCTGTTCTACTTTGGAAGACTACTAGAAGACGAGAAAATGGTTCAAAAGGGCTGGTACTCAAGTGAAGCAGATACTGTATTGTTTGTAAAGTGCAGCTGTGACTGCATCTCTACCTGACCAGCTCTAGTGAACCAGTCTGCGTAGGTGTGAGACACCTCTCTGCTTCCTAGCAGTGACTTTAGCCAGATCTGGTTACTGCTCTGGTGAACAATCACTTCAGTGTGACGAGAGGATTAATCCTGGTGACTTTGCTCCAGGGTTTGTAAGGTCCTGAAGAGATGGAAAAGGGGAGGAAGAATCCATCATGTCTTAACTGGCATTAAACTCATGCCCACAGCCTCATCTGTATGGAAAGCTTGCACCAATGGCGATGTTTCTGTGTGGTCCAAAGTCTATATGAATGCATATAATTGGGCTTAAAAGGAGGGATTTATGTATTTTTAAAGCTTAAAATGTTGCCTGTCTCCCTGAGAGAGTGTTCCTGGAAAATATGCCTTGAGAGTAGTCATATTTGGGCTCAGCTGTGTGGAGAAAGGGGAGTGCTGAGGAAGAGTCATCCCTGAGACAGTAGAAAATCCCAGAAAAGAAGGGTGTTTGTGATAGTAAGAACTACAGAAAGAGCAGAGGAGAAAACCCAAAGCACAGCAAGGGGAAAAGTAAGGTCCTGACAACGCGCTGTAACCTTCTTGGCCATGAGAAGCCTGAAGCATGTGGCCAAATCACCAACCAAAAAGCAGAGAGCTCACAGGCTGCCTCTTCTTGTGCTCCATTCTTCACAGATGTTGAACTGATTTGAAGGAGCCAACAGGTATTTGTTAGTTTCATGGATATCCTTAGGGTATCTTGTGAATTCAAAACTGCCTGCCCTCTAAACACTAGCTTGTTGATTTGGAAATAAAGGGGTGAAGAGTTGCTTATTCTTGTAGGTGGGAAAACAGAAGGCATGACCATCAGTCAAAAAGAGGTGGATCATGTCCAGGCTCCTGTACTTTGCAGTGTTCACAATTTTACAATGAGTTGGATACAAAGTCAGCTGTGAACGACCCAAAACTGGGGAGAGATGGATGAGAACTTGATCTCATGTCCCTTCCCACTGATGACGTCAGCAACACCAGTGGAATAATGTCATACTTCAGGTACTGATGGAGCCCATTGGCAGTGTGAGTCCCAAGAAAAATCATTTCAGCCCCAATTCACGTGACTAGTGGTGCTGCATTATTTACATGATACATCCAAACATCTTACAGCAGTTCATTAATTTCTCATCACTCAGATGTAACTTGATGCCCAGTTACTGTGAGGATATGTGAAGGCCAGGGCAACAGAGAGAGGGAAAGAAATAAGCAGGCATTCAAATGCCTCTCCAAGACCTTTACAAATAGTATGCCTCAGGATCACTTACATGCCTGCTGAGATGCAATTATCTCTGGGGTGAAATGTACCAGGAGATTTTCATTTCTAGGAAGGCTGATTTTGTGTCTCATCCAAAAATACCATGCTATCACCTCTATAGCATCCCTGGTAGCATAATGGGATCGGTGCTGACTTGTAAGGAAGAAATTTTGCTGAATCACTGTCACCACTTCTGATCTTAGGTAAACACCTACAGGCACTGAAGTCAGTGCATCTTACGGGAATATATGTATGGAAGTGTTTGCTTTGTGAGTCACCCACGCTATTTACTGTAGCACAGTTCTCTTTCACACCATACTGTGGCACTGCTACCTGACTTTTTAGGGGGAAGAGTGCTTCACCTTGAATCATCTGTGCACCTGTGGATGTCCCCAAGATACCCTCGCTGCAGAAGGACAGCTGCACACAAAGCAGAAGACAGCAATGTGAATGAGAAAGGAAGATGCAGAAAGATACTAAGTATTCTTCTCTCCCAGCCATGAAGGCTGTCCCACCATCTTTGTCAATGTCATGAGGCAAGGGTGGGGGAAAAAAATATCACGATTCTTTTCTGTCCCCAAAAGTAAAATGATTAAACAGTTGTGGATCCAAGTAGACTGACAAACAGGAGAGCTAAGAGATCTGGCGCCTGCAGATGCAAAGCCACATGTCTTGAAGAATGTGCATTGACTGCAAGAGAGAAAAAGGGGTTTTGCATGGCGGTGTAGTGTAGCTCCCTCCGGTGTTCACAGCAAGCAAGAGCAGCACGATATCTTCAGTTACTTCACTGCAGTTTGTCTGGTATATAAAACACTGAACTTCTTCCCAGCCAGCAATTTCATCACCAGGATAGAATCCCCCCCCCCCCCCCCCCCCCCCCAATCCACCCCTACCTCTCCAACTGGAGGGGTGCTACTACCCACACTGAACAGATGGGGGAGGACACAGTCTTCCAGTTTAAAATATAAATAAATAAATAAATAAGATAAGCTCAAAAGTAATCAGAAGAAACCTTGCCTAGGACTAGAAGTGAATACAGAGCTCTGTGGAATATCATGGTACATCAACACATTGCTAGACCAAACCATTTAGCATCAATGAGAGTTTCCAAGTAAATGTGGTCAGAACTCACAAGGTCTTCAAGATATTTTAGTTAGTCAGTTAAGCATTAACAGAGGCTTGAATGACAACACAGAGGCACAGATAAAAACAAAAAAACAAACCAAGCTGTGTGGAAAGGTGTATCTGAAGCGCTAATGTGGACTTCCACAGAAAGCTGAGGATCTGCAAGGATTCCTCAAACCGGTGTGCAGTTATAACTTCCACCACTTGGTTTTGGTTGTTTAATCACCTTTTGAGTGTCTCCAATGGACTGAGTTTTAGCTAGTCCCTGAAAGTGGGAATGGTGGTGCTTTGCTCCAGTGAAACAGTGATACGTGCTTGTGTCCAGAGGACTGCCCCAGTGAGCAGGGAAATGCCTAGATTTCCCCATCTCCTTTACCCCTCTTCTGGTATTGCCCACCACCGGTACTTCCCACCTCCCATGACTCTTGGGAGGACCAGAAATAAGAAGGAGCTGTTCTTCCTTTTCTCTTGAGCACTGCCACAACTGATTCTCAGCCACTATTAGATAAGAACTGGTGGCTTCAGTTATGTCACATGTTAATAGCAGTCTTCTGGGTCTCTGGTGGCAGCAAGGACATAGTGAAGACTTCCTTAGTAACTGTGTACGAGGCATTATAGGATTTTATTCCTAGCCTGCAAGTTGTTGAGACCAAATGAGTGTTACCTAGCTACCAGGATAAGCCTTAGGGGAGACTGCTTTCTCTAACAAGGTTTCTGTCTTTTCATTGCTGTATGATGGAAGGAGCTTGGGTCATTTCCTATCTTTCTTGGTTTCAGGACTGCAACTGTGCCTTGAAGCTCATACAAGGAGCACCAGCCTGCCAGTGTCTCCTCAGATCCAAAGGAGTAATTCTAGAAGCAGCAAAGGGAAAAAAAAAAAAATCTGAAAAGGCAACAGGAGATGAGGGATCCTGAGGCTGTTGGAGGAAGGGTTAGAGGAGCAACTGTTCCAGTGGGACTTGTGGGCTTGCCCCTCTGTCATACAACACAATGTGCTTGGAGGCACAAGGGAGTCTGAAGGATGGCAGTGAGGGTCAGGTCTTTCTTTCTTTCTTTCTTGCTTGCTTTCTTGCTTTCTTTCTTGCTTGCTTTCTTGCTTTCTTTCTTGCTTTCTTTCTTTCTCTTTCTTGCTTTCTCTATCTCTTTCTCTCTCACACTTTCTCTCTTTCTCTCTCTTTCTCTCTCTCTTTCTTTTCTGTCTTTCTTTTCTCTCTTTCTTTCTCTTTCTCTCTCTCTCTCTCAATTTATGTCTCTCCCATTTTCCTTCCTTTCCTCCCCCAACACACACATGGGTTTTTGCTATTCTGCACATTTCTCAGACTGGCCAGAACAGCAACAGCATTGCGGAATGGACCTTGTGCCCCGGTTCCTGTTCCTCGTCCCCCCTGCACAAGTGCCTGGTCCTGGGGGGGGGGGGGGGGGGGGGGGGGCGACACCCAGCACTATCTCCATCTCCACCTTCATCCCCAACCCGCAGGGAAGCGCACCCCACCCCATCCCATCAGCTCGGGGCAGCAGAGTGATGTCATCACTGTTGCTGCGAGCCAATTGGCTGGATGCCAGCCCACCATCTGCCCGTGCCGGCACGGCGCCAGTGCCCCCGCCGCTCCCCGCATCAAGCCAAGCCTCCTAGGGCCTTCACCCCCGTCTGCCGAAGAGAGCCCCCGTGGCCGCGGCGGCTGGAAGAGCACGGCTGGCCGGGCGAGCCGGCTGGGCTGTGTGTCCGGAGCGGGAGGCGAGAGCCCGTGCCGGCACCACGGCAAGCCGAGCACGGCGCTTAAGGATGCAGCCTCCGCAGAGAGTGTGTGTGCGGGAGGCGGGCGGGTGAACGCTGAGAGAAGAGGACCAAAGGACTGGGGTGGAAAGAGTCAGCAGCTGCGTGGGGAAACACAGCGTGAGAAGAGGGACTGCGTAGGAGGGCACACCAAAACGGGACGTGGATGTGTGCCGTAGACACAAGAATCCGTCCCTGGTGCTGGGCCATCCTTGGGGAATGGGAGGAGCAGGCTTTTTCTGGAGGATAATAAACTCTGGAATGAGGGTGTGGGCTGCTGCTCCTCCTTGCTCCCCCCCTCATTCCAGATGCATGATGACACCACATCCCACCATCTCTCTGGCTTCTCTTTCTTTCTGTCTTTCTTTCTACTTTTTTTTTCCTCCCCAAGATCGTATTTTGAAGACAAACTAGAACTTGTTCTGGGTGTGGCTGCATGTGATTTACCCAATAACCAAAGTGGGGGGAACTGCTGAAGGGGAAAGACAGAGTGTCTGCTGCTGAAGGGAGTGGAGACCAAGAGCTGCAGTAAGTGATGGAGACCAAGGGCTGCAGTAAGTTACAGAGACCTTATTTATTCTGTCAGTGCTCCTCAAGATAATTTAAAAGTAGAAGAGAGTGGAGGGAGATAACAAGGGGAAACTTTTCTTTGCATGCTGGAGGTGTGTATGAAGGAGGCTTAGACACCTGGATGAGAAAAGAGATGGAGACTAGAGAAAGGATGTGGAAAGAGAAAGAAAGCAGGTGGAATTCTATGTTCAGTCCAAAATGTTTCAGAAACACTTGGAAAACTGGCCACATTAAGAGGAAGACAGGGAGGGAGAATGGGAAGGCCAAAAGATCTTGAAAGGGAAATGGAGGCAGCAAGCAAAGAGTTTCTGTGCTGTAGGGGAGGGTATTCCTATTCCTGCCTTAGCTTTCCTCTGACTCCTCTCTCCACCACTCCACAGGGATGAAGAACTCTGGAGCCTGTCTACTGTTGTGTCTCTTAGCACTCTCCTTGTCCCCAGCTGGTGAGTCCTTATGCCAGTGGGAGGATTTCTTCTCCACCCTGGCCCTGCAGAATTTCTTACACAGGCTAATGTGTAGTGACCTAAGGAGGAAGACAGTGATATGTAGATCAACAGTGAAAGGAGAAGGACTGAACAGGAAAGGCAAGGTGGATATAGGGTTGTAAAGAAAAAATCAGGAACTAGGGACTGAGTCCCATATGTGTCCACTGTCCAGTAAGTACTAAGAGGTCAGAGAGACAGAGATCCACAGCCTCCACTGCAGGGATATTTGGGTAAGCAAAAAGCCAGGTCCAGAGCTGAGAAAGTGTTAGCTGTACATTGGGCTTACTACAGACTGCTGTACCACCTGTGTTTGCATGATCTGTAAAGCATTTCCCAGTACTCTACAAAACTTGTCCTATAATAGCTGTGAAATATTTGCTGTCACTAGCAGTTCCTGCTGTAATGGCCCCATTCCAGGCCAGTTGGCTGCTGGGAGGTTTTGTAGGTGTTTGTATAGGTATTTTGAGAAACCTAAACTCTGTAGTTCGATCCACCCTCTGCTTTTGTTGTTCTGTTTTGTTGCTCACATCTTTGTTTGCTTGGAGTTACTTTGGCAAAAATTCTTGTGGGATCAAATTTGTTTTTAAAAAAAAAAAAAAAAAAAGGCAACACAAAAGATAACAAAAGGGCAGCATCAGACATTACAGTCAGAAGACTCCAGGACTTGGGACAGACAGCAAAAGATGAATTCCAGTGAATGGAAAAAGTTTTCTGACTCTGTAGGAAACAGAAGACTGCACCTATCACATTCAAAGGAGGTTATTCCAAATCATTCTTCTTAGGCCTCCCCTCATGCTGAAGCCTGATTCTGCTCCAAATAGCACTTTTTCCTGTAAAGATTCAGGGTTAAGTATGTCATGACTGCAAAACAGGGAGGTGAGGCATCCAAGAGATCAGCTTGTAGGTGGCCTTCAAAGTTGGAGGCAGGAAAAAAAGTCTATGGTTTTTATAATGCACGAAGGAGGCCCAAAAGGAGTAATTCTTTTGTATATTTGTTTTAACATTTCTACAGATTCGGTGAATTAGGGTCACAGTTTTAGACCTCAAGGATTAACTTATTGCAACTTGGACGATAAGGTCCATTTGTTTATAAAGCATATGAATTGTGTACCACAGAAGATATAAATTGAAGTGATTGAAAATCAGATAAGAAAGTCAGCTCTTTTGTCTCCTCTTGTGCAGAGGTTTCACTTCACTTGTGTCTTGTTGTTTTAGAACTGGACCGTATTTCTATTTATCTCCTAGGGAGGAAAAATAAAGCCACTAAGAGCTGACTTTTCGATGTTAGAAAAAAAAGGTGGGGAGCCTCCTCACTTTTTCCAAAGGTCTTCCCATATTTCAAATTTGTCACTGCTGGCCTCTGCTATGGTTTCAGACTTTGTGTCCTTTCCTTTTTATCAGAAACAAATGAGAAAGTGTTCAATATATTTTTTTTCCTCCTCAGATTGTTACCATTAAAAGATTAGCCAGAACAGGGAAGGTTTTGGGCGATGCTACACTGTGCGCTTAAGTTACTATACATGTCTGTCTCTCCTGTGGCCAGCTGCCAGCAGCTGAGCCTTTGCAAGCAGCTGGGTGGGGAAGGGAATAGCTGGGTCCAGTGACTCCTGTGATGCTGCAGAGTAGGATTATATAGAGGTCCCAAGAGTCCCTCTGCAGCTTGCAAGTAACTGCTCATGGAATGAGGAAGAACTTAAGACAAAACTTCCAAATCTGATAGTTTTTACCCATGTGGTGCTCCCATTAAGAAGGCTGAGTTCATAAAACATAGCAAAGTGTACTGCTTTTTGGTCTTGTCCTGCACACATCCCTGCAGTGCCCCAGATGACTGGGCTTTTCCTGCCAACTAGTTCCTTCATCCCACCCTGATTATGCAGACATTTCCCTCCTCTGTTGCTAGCAGGAAATATTTTCCTATTCCTGGCTGCTGTAGGAAGCAGCTCTCTCACCCTTCATATTTGTACAAATGAACAGTCTCGCACAGTTGCAATTTCTCCTCTTCCATTCAGCATGTACAGCCAAACCTTCATCGCTCTCCCTCTACAGTGCACCCAGAGGCTGAGAGGGGAAAGATCTTCTGCTCTGTGCTCCATACCCAGGAAGGATGATGGACCAGATAATTATTTACCTAAGGAGCTACAAGGCCTGCAATATGTTTCTTACTGTGCAAGTGACTCAATTTGTGACCCAAAGTAAATAATTTCCATAGCTCAGTGTACTCTTTTATAAAATGGAGGTAGGGATTTTGACCGATCTCCAGAGCAGGGAGGCAATGTGCAATTTGTTTTCAAAATACATCAAATTAGAAACTGGCTAGATGACTGAGCCCAGAGGGTGGTGGTGAACGGAGTAAAACCCAGTTGGTGACCAGTCACAAGCGGTGTCCCCCAGGGCTCAGTTTTGGGACCCGTCTTGTTTAATATATTCATCAATGACCTGGATGAGGGAATTGAATGTACCCTCAGTAAATTTGCAGATGACACAAAATTAAGTGCAAGTGTCGATCTGCTTGAGGGTAGGAAGGCTCTGCAGTGGGATCTGGACAGGCTGGAGAGATGGGCTGAGCTCAATTGTATGGAGTTTAACAAAGCCAAGTGCTGGGTCATGCACTTCGGTCACAACAACCCCCAGCAACGCTACAGGCTTGGGGAGGAGTGGCTGGAGAGCTGCTTGGCGGAAAAGGACCTGGGAGTGTTGATCAATAGCCATCTGAACATGAGCCAGCAGTGTGCCCAGGTGGCCGAGAAGGCCAATGGCATCCTGGCCTGTATCAGAAACGGTGTGATCAGTAGGAGTAGGGAGGTGATCGTACCCCTATACTTGGCACTTGTGAGACCGCACCTTGAGTACTGTGTCCAGTTTTGGTCACCACAGTACAGGAGGGACATCGAGGTGCTGGAGAGAGTGAAGAGGAGGGCAACAAAGCTGGTGAAGGGGCTGGAAAGCATGCCCTATGAGGAGCGGCTGAGGGAACTGGGTTTGTTTAGTCTGGAGAAGAGGAGGCTGAGAGGAGACCTTATTGCCCTCTACAACTACCTAAAAGGAGGTTGTAGAGAGGCTGGTGTTTGTCTCTTCTCTCAAATTAGTAATGATAGTACAAGGGGGAATGGACTGATGTTGCATCAGAGGAGGTTTAGATTAGATATTAGGAGGAAATTCTTCACTGAGAGGGTGGTTGGGCACTGGAACAGGCTGCCCAGGGAGGTGGTGGAGTCACCATCCCTGGAGGTGTTTAAAGAACAATTAGATGTGGAGCTTGAGGATATGGTGTAATGGTTAGAGAAATGCTAGGACAAAAGTTGGACTTGATGACCCTAGAAGTCCTTTCCAACCGTAATGATTCTATGATTCTAAATGAGGTTTCAGAAATGCAAAGTCTGGTAGCAGATCTGGAGGTATTTACTATCTTGTCCCTGTGCCTAGCCTTTCACCCTGGTGGAAGCAGCAGGGATAGGATCAGGACCCACTGTATCCACATATCTTTAAAGAACAAACCCAGACAGCAGTGGAGGCTGAGGCAGAAAGTAGTGCATTTCTCCCTTCAGCAGAGGGCAGTGCTGTCTCCTGGAAGACAGGTATCTCAAAAATTTCACGTAGCCTGCAGACTATAGGCATCCCTCTTTCTGTCCTTTCTTCAATCTCTTGTCTTCTTTTGCAGACTGGTTTCCATGGGTGGTCAATGGGCAAGAACTGGAAAGTGCAACTGGTAAGTATTACAGGCATGTTTTGTGCTAAAGACTGATGTGACCCAGTTGTCCCATGTAGTTACAGTCTGTTTAATTGCAAATGCTATTCTTTGTTTCCTTGTCTCTGAGATGGTGAGCTTGCCTTTCAGTGAAGATTAACAAGACAACCTGCTAAGTGGTGTGCATTCTTACAAATATTTCACTAGTGTTGGAGTCATGAACACTTAGCTGAAGTGCATGAAGCTAGTTCAAAGCCAAGGGCTGTGGGACATCCCTGAGAGCTGGTAACTATTCAGCCATGAGATGTTCTGGAAACTCTGCTGCTGCTCAGGAAAACCCCAAGAAAAAGTGTGCACAGGTGGCATGGTGCTTTGTCAGTGAGGCCACTGAGAAAGGATATTGACTGATCTTCATACTGGCTGTGTTGTAGGGGATGAATTGCTTTATCCATCTGGATCTTTTTCCATTTCTGTGACACGGTAAGAGAAAATGAACATAATGTTTGCATCATTCTTCAGCACACAGAAGAACCACAAAGGCCTGCCTTTTCTTCAGGCTGAAGCCCCTGGCTAAGCCATCAGACATCTCCCAGCTATGATCCTGACATGAAATCCCTGGAGCTTCTGAGAAAAAATTCAAAGACCAGATCAAAACATATCCACCAATCTTTCCTTTCCTTCAAACTTTATCTCTCCCTCACACCCCAGCTTTGACATCAGTTGCCTTCCAAAGAAACTCATCTGCTGATGAATTCTGCAGTCAAGGCTAGGTTCTGGAGTTGCGTCTCTTCTTCTCTGCAGTGGGTGACAGAGCTCTCCATCCTACTGCTGTGGGAGCCATGAGCACCTTTGTTTCTAACGTCTTTCTTTCCCATCAAGATGCCCAGTGTCCATATCTGAGGTCAGAATATAAATCCAGAGTTCAGTAAGAGTTGATGCAATACATGCTCTAAGAAATTCACTGCCAGGCCAGTCACTGAAAAGGGGGATGGGGTACTGTCTTTATTTGTTTTACTGTATTAGATCCCACTGTCTTGTGAGTCTCTATTATGGCAGCCAAGGTAATTCAAGATAGCTATGTCTAGCTATATAAGGGACCACAATGTAAAGACAAGCTCTCTCAAGGACATTTTCTCTTTTTCAGGTGAAGTTGGCACTGACTCGCTTATCAGCACCTCTGGTAAGCTCCTATCTCTTGGCACCTTCAGGCTTCTCTTCCTCTTTTCACCTTTACTTCTGTCAGCATAGACCCAGAAATTACCTGTTATGCTCAGAAACTCCTCTTCCCCACTTTTGACATCTAGGAGTGTTCTTCCAGTGTCTGTGGCTACTTGGGAGTCCTTTTTGTGCTCCATGAAGGAAGTGGCTTAATGGCAATACCAATGTCACCTTGTGCACCAGGGCTCTGTGAAGCTCTTTGCACTGCAAGAAGTTATGAAATCCAAAGTTTATGCAGCTTGTGATTCCAGAGAGGGTTGCAGACAGGAAGAGACTAAATGATGAGGGAGAGAAATTAGTTAGGTTCACCAATTAACTGGGAAGCTCTGGGACACAGGTTGCATGTCTACTGACAGCTAGCAGTCATGCTCTAGTGCTCATGAGGCAGAGGTGGCAGAAAACCTGAAATACAGTAATAAAGCAAACTGAGTGGTGGCGAGATGGGCAGGTGGGAATATTATTCTTTTAGTACTGTCTTCCCTGCCATCCCTGCAGCTATGTCACTGAGGGAGAGCAAAGTGTATGTGAAAGATAGGGTAGATGGGGAACACTTGGAAGATAAGCACTTAGAGCATGCAAAGTGCCTCCTTAGAGAGACAAGACTTGTGGAGATAGCCCCAGGGTGAGGACACAGAACTGTCAGGAGTGTGGGCATTTACAAAACAGACTAATCCTGCCTCCTGACAGACTCACAATGAAGAATGAATGAGACAGCCAGTAGCTCAAGAAGTAGCCTCCCCACTGTTTTCTGTATGAGTCCTTTTTCAAATCTGGCACCAGGGACATTTTCTCAAACACATCCCTCGGAGGCAGCAGGGCCCAGACAGGGCAGGGAGAGGGAGAGTGCATCTGATTGGTAATATGGCTCAGAAGACACAGGAGAGGCATCAGCTCTTCATTATTGCTGGGAAGCTCATCTGAAGGTGGGGTCCTGTTCTCCAGGACAGCAGTTCCATGGTCTCTCCTATGCCCTGTGACTGTACTCATCAGCTGGCTACAGTATTGTGGGACAGGCTGACTGGCTGTCATGGGGTGACGCTGGAGGAGAAAAGTGGAAGCACAATATTGTATGCACAAGGTGCATGATCTTACTGGTGAGGATGGGTGGTGAAAGCAACCTGTATCAGTCTCATCTTTAGTGTGTGAGACTTGACAGTCTGTAGGAGGGTAAATAAGACATGGTGTCAGACCAAACTGTCAGTGACTAACCTACATCCAAACCTGAAAAGACTAAATGTGAAGCCTTTACAGCAGATTTGGCTTTAAAACACTTATTGCTAAGAAATCAAGAAGAAACTCTTCACAAAGGGTGTGCCATGGGACCCATCTCTGCTCTACAGCTTCCATCAGTTACAGGATACCCAGCATATTCACAGGCAAAGTCTGCAGTTGCTCTGACAAGTCAGATAACAAAATGATGATCGGTGTTGTCTACGAACCAGATGTGGGATGGCTACTGGTCAGGAGCAGTGAGCCATTGGCAGAACTGTGGGAGGGGGAAAGAGGCTGAAAGCTCAAATTAAGATCTTTCAGAAGATCTTATCTTTTTTCCAGCTGCAGCTGTCACACCACCTGTGCTTCTTAGTCCTGGTGAGTTTATTCTCAGTTCACAGTCAAATATTGTGGACCACCCCCATCCCTCTCCTTGCCCAGTCCCTTGTATATTCATCATTCTGCCCTCCCTGACTACCCCTAACCACAGCCCCAACACACAAAATGCCCATGTGGCTTCTGGCCAACACAATGGCACGAACAGAAGTCCTCTATAACTATTGATGAAAACTTGTGCCTGGCAATCAGTCCTCTGAGCCCCTTTCCAGTTTGTCACTAGGTAAATAACAAAATCTACTGCTCTACTGTGGTACAGGTGGGTTTATCAGAAGGAACAACAAACCAATCTCCTTTGACCCCTTGTCATGGACATTAAAAAAAATCATCTGTCTGGGGATGCTGATTCTTAAAGGAGCTCCTTAGTAAGAGGCAGTCACAGGCCTCTTTGCTGAGAAGGTTGGCGATTACAGCAACTAAATACATTTACTGAATCTTTTTAATTATAAATCAAGATGCCCTTACAGTGTAATTTTGAACGCTAGTGGTAAAGCTCAGACAGACTTTTAGCACTGTTATCTGGACAGGTGACACTAGATTCACATTGAATTTGTACTTTTCTTATAGTTTCACATCAGTAACCATGAAATATTTTTCCACATTAGAAGTCACAACCATGGTCTCTTTAAAGAGCTTTCCAGTTGTTTCTTTTGAGTAAGATGATATCTAGGAAGGAGTCATGGTAAATCACAATAACTGTGCTGCCCTCTTGTCTTCCAGTTCAGTCTGACAGTGAAACTGCGACAGTTTCATCAGGTACATTTAAATTTGCTGCCTGCACTTCCTCCCAGACCCACCCTCACCCATCCTGTTACCTCTCCAGGCAGGTGGTGGCAGATCACCAGACCAGATACACTGGTTGAATATTCTGTCTTTGTCTGTGGCTAAGACCTGGTATTTCACAAGGAAATGCAAGAAAACTCATCATAGATATGGGGTTGATTGTCCACAAAACAAAGGAACTAGATTTGTGTCCTGAATGTGAGATTGCAGACCTATTAGAAGCACATGTCTGAAACATACGACTACAGTTTATATTTTGCTTATTTGTGTCTGTCCCATTTATAGCATGTGCCTCCTTTATGGAGGATTCCCAGTGGACTTGTTTTGCATTTCACTCAACATTCCCTTACTTTTGTCTTAAGAGTCAAGGGGATCAGAAATGTCTGCTTTATCTTCCTCTTCTCCAAACCATGGGAGAGTGGAAAATAGATGCTAGAGACCTTCCCTAGAAGCCTGAAGGACAGTACCTAGTGATGAAGTTGTATGTGTGCCAGAATGAGTGCACCTGCCAGTGATGCTGGATTGCACCTCTGTGTGTGTGTGTTCCCAGACTGCCGTGAAGAAAAGTTCCCTTGCACACGCCTGTACTCTGTTCACAAACCAGTAAAGCAGTGTATCAGCTACCTCTGTGTTACAAGGTAAGAAACCATCAGACCCTAAGAAAAGCTGTAAAAACTCTCCGGAAATGGTACGTCCTGTTCAGTAATTGTTTCCTTTGAAGACAAGAGGTTCCCTCAGGAAAACAGTTGGTGAGATGAACCCTATCCTAAGAGTGTCCTTTTAAGGTGATTAATTAAAATAGCACAATCGCTGTATCTGTGCAGCACTAAGGAGCTGTAATATACCCCATATTGTAATCTTAATTTGAGGTATTTGGCTATTTCATGAAGTCTAGACAAAGATTACTTTCCTATTGACAACACCTTATTCTAGACTAACTAATCCTAAAAATTTAGAATTTATTTCCTCATCAGTGACTATACATGTTTATTGCCTGTATTCCTATTTTGTTTCTTTGGGTCTCTGCAACTTTTGCTGATGTCCTTGCCATGTTCCTGGTGATCCCTCAGCGTGCGTCGTATGTACGTAATAAACAAGGAGGTGTGCTCTCGCACTGTATGCAAGGAGAATGAGGTCATGCAAGGTGAGTGACAGCAAAAGCTAGCCTGGAGGAACAGCTGCAGCTATCTGATACAATCTCCAAGCTAGTTAACCAGCCGCAGTCTGTAGATAGTCACTTCCCTGGACTAGGTTTAGGGGAGCTATAATGCAAAGCAGCCTCGTATCTAGTATGTATGCCATGAAAAACACTAGTCAGTAGATATTGTTCTACCAAGAAGTATGAGAGCTCTGTCTTCCTTGATCTTGGTAATGCTTTACTTGTCCCAGACACACCCTTACTCAAAGTTGCATTCCTCTAAGGTTAAAGTATAACTCTCAGTATTTCTGTGCATGAATAGAAACAGTCTAGATTTCTTATGCAGTCTTTGTGGCAGCAAAAGATGAGTCGTTTTAATAGGTATTGTACTTCAATAAAGCCAGAAGGAAATAAATAAATATGTAGGGATTTGTTCACATACCTTGTGTATATGAGGATTCGGTTCCAACAGTATATGGGGATTCAGCAGATCCAACAGTTTCTGTAGATGCGGTGAAGAATGTACATCTAACTACTCTGGTAATGAAGAACTTGAAGGAAACTGATTATCTGTCAACCTGTGTATGTCTGCTATGTCTTCAGATGAGATCTGTCGTCAGCTGGCTGGCCTTCCTTCTCGACGTTTCCGCCGATCTGGGCAACCCCTCCACCTCCCTTGCAGGCAGCTCCTGGAGCAGCAACGCAGAAGGCCTGATGCTCTATAAGCTACCAACAATAGGAGAGCAAAAGGAAGGGAGAGAAAAGAAATCATCATCCAGTACCTTCAACCCAAGACAAGTCCTTCTTGTTTCTAATTTCATCACCATTTCCTTGCTTCTCTGCCTTACTCCACATCCTCTTCTTTAGGTGCTGCAATACACAAAGTCCTCTCTCTGCTAGTCTGTCATGGTGACTGTTGTCATCTTCTATATCTGTTGCTGAGGATGTGGGATGCTTCCCTCTTTCCTCTCAAACTGCTTGGCAATCCATGAACTGCTTATTTCCCAGAGGTCTTTATAAATGTGCTGCATCTTCTGTTGCTTTGCCTCTGCAGAGAGACAGACATGGGGACAGAACATAGTTCTCCCTGATGGTGCAGTTGCCCTAAGCTCCGTGTCATGTGGAGGAATGAAAACCTGTATGACCAAGGAGTCCTGGCCTATCTTTCTTGTATGGCCTCAGGATGAGTTTGGATGTGGTTAGTCAGCCTGAGCTGCTCAGGTTCTCCTGAGCCATTGTTTGCTGTGTGATAGCACAGCCTTCTCCTGTGTCTGCTGGCCTCAGAGAAGTGGCAGAACAGGAGACAGCTGTCCTCAACACAAGACAAACCTTATTGTCCCTGTATAGCAGCAGATCATTTATAACTACCTCTGGGAATATTTTCTGTCAAGCCAATTGGCTCCCTCAAACACAACTGCTACCTAAAGGAAGAATTCTGGGGTGGTATTGTATTTTTCTCAAGAAGATTATGTTGTAACAGAGTGCTGCCTCTCCTCTCTCCTCTCTCCTCTCTCCTCTCTCCTCTCTCCTCTCTCCTCTCCCTGGTTCAGTCCCTCCCTTCCTATTGAAGCAAATTCTTGATGCCCATTCCAGGCAAGTTCCAAGTATGGCTGCCTCCACTCCTAGGCATGAAAGAGCCCACGAAGAACCTGTGTGTCCTCACAGTACTGGGAACTTGCAATGAATTAGCTTGCCCTGGTGACTTGTCTTGGTCTGCCTACCTCCACACTCTCCATTTGAGTTCCTACCTCCTGACCTGGGAGCTCCTGCACAAAGCAGAAAGGAGTCACAAACTGGAATGGGATCCCTGAGTTTTCCTGCAGGCTCTCTGGCTGTGCTGGCCTTCACAGAGCCAGATGCAGGTGGGGAGGTAAATGTATCTGCAAGTATAAGCACTTAGAGAAGCAGGCCAACCTGGGGAAAAAAAATCACTCTGCACTGGATGTCTGTGGTCTGCTTGACAACTTAGTTTTCCAGTTATATGGAGAACATTTCCAGGTATGTGGGCAATTTTCACTATGATACTGGGTAGGGTAAGTGAGGAAGAGCTGTCTGAGATGTGTTAATCACTATGTGTCACTCTTAGTGGCATGATTTTGCAGGGCACTGGAACTAAGCAGCTTATCCCGCTGCAGGAGCAGATCAGCAAGACCTCGTCTCTAGGACCTCTGAGTGTTGTACCCAACCAACAGAAAGCCTGTTTGCTAGAGTAGGCATTCACCCCGTCACATATTACACTCTGCTGCTGAAGAGAGTATCATTCAGCCTTGCAGGAGCACTGATCTGCTGCACAGTATAGGGGATAGTTTGCTGCACAGAGGCAGACATCTCTGAAAAATAAGAGTAAAACAAGATAAGAGCCTCTCCCCAGGACTCAGCTTTCTGCTGTATGCAGATGGTTACATCCTCTGTGTAGGGAATGATACCCTGTGCAGATGCAGGTTTTTGCCAAACAGCTTTGTTAGATTAAAATTGACCATAGATGGGCTAAATCTCTCTATATTAATCCAGTATACATCATAAAAAATTCAAAGTTATGCAGTGACTGGAATTCATCCTATACATCAGTGCATCATAACCCTACACAGGGGATTATGTTCCTCAAGTACTGGAGGCTCGTGAGACTAGGGATGGAGGAGGAATTTCTCTGTACTGAGAGTGTTCTCATTTTTGTGGAGAGGAGAGCACTGAGAGCTTCATCACAGATATCGAAGCCACTGGCAGACACTGACTTCTACAACAGGACATCTGTGGCATTTGCGTGTGTGGAGGAGGGTAGGAAGAAGATGAGGTGTTGGAGGGAGCTCTTGGAAATTGGACTAGGCGAAATCTCCACTCTATTTAGAATTGAATGTAAGCAGATATAGATATATAACTGTATAATATAGCTACTGTACAGTATATAGAAATTTTAATCTTCATACAGTTTGGGGAATGGTCAGAAGCCTTTCTGTTGATTGCTTTCAGCAGGGACAGGAATGTTGCTCCTCTCCAAGAGAACACTGTTTTAATGCTAGAGTCTGTATAATGTACACAAAAATATTAAAAGAAAATTTATTTCCTGTTATTCTTGGCAACTCTCATGTGTTTGGGTTTATTTGTATGTAGCTATTTCCTCCACATTTGTGGGCAGACTTAACTACAGCCCAAATCTGTATTTTGGACCTCTTTACTCCCTGCTAGCCCAGTCTTCTGCTGCCACCTTCCCTACACACATATTTGTAGAGATACAGAAACTTATCTTCAGCATTTTTTTTACCATGGGTGGTTGTGCTAGATCTTCCTGACAGTTGATAGGTGCTGAGCAAAGGGTTAATTCCTCCCAGTCCATGAGGTGTGTGCTGAGAACACATCTTTTCACTGTGCGTATGCCATGACTCTAGGCAAGAATTGCCATCTCCAAGTAAAATGGTAAGATGGCTGAAATAAGAGAAGACCTGTGTTAAATCATCTCATCAGAAAAGAATTTGTTTGCCAGAGCCATTTAACTCTGTAATGGGAATAACTGAAAGGCTACATTAAAAATCACACATCTAGGTCAAAGGATTAGGGAAATTTCTCTTTTGTTGAATTTCTGACTTTTGCATAGATTCATCAGGCATTGTCTACATCACATTTTGGTTGAAAAGGTGGAGCACTCAGAGCATGGGGCACTAGGCACTGTCTTCATGAGCAAGCAGTCAAGTCTGCATTTAGATGGTATCACAGAATCACAGAATTGCTAAGGTTGGAAAAAACCTTTAAGATCATCAAGTCCAACCATTATCTAACTCTACCAGGGCCACTACTACACCGTATCTTTAAGTACAGAATCTAGACAGCCTTTAAAAGCATACAGGGATGGTGATTCAACCACTTCGCTGGGCAGCCTGTTCCAGTCTTTGATAACCCTTTTGGTAGAGAAGTTTTTCCTCATGTCCAGCCTAAACCTCCCCTGGTGCAACTTGATGCCATTTCCTCTTGTCCTGTCAGTTGTGACTTGTGAGATGAGACCAACACCCACCTCCCTACAACCTCCTATTAGCTAATTGTAGAAGATGAGAAAGTCTCCCCTCAGCCTCCTTCAGACTAAACAACTGCAGTTCCCTCAGCTACTCCTTGCAAGACTTATTCTCAAGACCCTTCACTTCACAGGTTCATTGCCCTTCTCTGAACTTGCTCTATGACCTCAATGTCTTTCTTATACTGCAGTGTCCAAAACTGAACCCAGTACTCAAGGTGGAAGAACTAGAATTTTTGTTCTAGAACAAAAGTGTCTGTGGCCCAAATTACCCATTAAACTGCCTCTTAAAGTGTTTCATAGTTCTTCAGAACTACACCACACAGTGCAGGTTACTGCACAATATCACCTGGAATCAATGCTCCTTCCTGACTAACGTTGCAGTGTCTGTGTCTTGGACTGTTATAATGAAAACAGCCTCAGACTAATCGATTGCAGATGTTGGGCCCATCTGCACAAGCCTGACCCTGTTCTGATTCATGAGTTCTTGCACTTTGCACTGTTCCCCTATTAATGTGTTCCGCCAGCTGTGCAGTTTATTCTTCCCTTTCCTTACAGAACTGGAGTCCACAGAGAGGCTTCCCCATCCTCATTAGCACTTATCCCATACAGAGGTTTATTTCCCCTGCCAGTCCAACCTGAATTGTCATGGTGCTGCTTTGGTGGTCTCCAAATGTTGCCTTCTCTAGTAAGCAGGGGAAACAGTTTTAAGTATAGGTCCAGCTAGATCTGTTTCTCATGAAGCTGGGCTGGCCACATAGAAAGCTGCCAGAGTCCCATGTTAGAAACATGATCTAGAGTTTGTGGCTGATTTTCATAAACTCTTCTGACCTGGAGTGGGATTTAGATGGTGTGCAGTCACTTCCCAAAAAATGGTTGTTCTTGCTTGTTTTGCTGTCACGGCCTCTGAGTACTGATGAGTGTCACCAGTTGTTTCAAGGCCAGTGCTCTGATGCCCAGTTTGAAGTGGTTTGTCACTTTGCTGGGCATATGGAGCTGGACCTCCCTGCAAAGGAATCTGGTCACACCAAGGGCTTTCCGCTGCACCTGGAAAACACGGGTTGTTCCACTTTCCCATCTTTCTTTCTTCTCTTTGCTCTCTGCCTCTATCTTCCTCATCTTTTCTCTTTCTTTGTTCATATGTTCATCTCAGACCAGGAAATTTTGTGAAGAGAACAGTGGGACTGAAGGTGCTCAAGGTGGCACATGGCATTGCCAAGTAGGTCTGGGGGCAGTGCTTGACCCATGCCAGCTCTACTTTTCTCTTGCCCTCCAGTTCTTATGTGCGGTGTCTCCCCCTGCTAAGCTATGGCTTTCCCAAAGGGAAGGACATGTCAGTCAGGGCAGGGAGGGGAGAATGACACCTAAGGTCAACTTGTGCACTGTGGGAAGAGCAACTGCATGTTTTGAGGTGGTGGCCCCTGGTTGCAGAAAAAAGGCAAGGATAGTGCTGTGGAAAAGCAGACAATGGAAGAAATTAGCAAGAAGAAACATTTATATAACACAAAGCCTGAGTTTTATTGCAAAGCAAGGAATTTTAATTATTACAATTCATTATCTTCTTTTGGGGAAGCTATTAAAAAATGCAAAACATTATGAAAATCAATGGTTCAGTTGAAAGATTTAAACTCATGTTTCCCTGAGGAAGAACACTTGGTCTGTGGTCATACAGCATCTACTTCTTGTGCACTACCTTCTCAGCTTGAGGCCACTTTCAATTTCTCTGCCTTGGGTCTCATTGGTTTGCCCTTCACTGTATCTTTGCCTTTTTTGGTCTGTCAGCTTTCATATGTTCTCTAAGCCCTTGATTGCTTCCTTGGCCATGGTAGCTGCCAGTCTATTGGCTTTCCTTGGCATTTCCTTCACAGCCACAACTAATCTGGACATCTTGGCAGTGCCAGTCGTAGGTCAGGTGGTTCTTGGCCTTTGCTGCCTTCTTGGCACCTTTCTCTTGGCTTGTTATTGAGTTTAAAGGAGCCAGAAGAACCAAGTCCTCTTGTGTTGCTCTTGTCCAGGCTCCTGATCTCCAGTGTCATGCAGCTGATGTCCTTCTGTTCTGCATAGTCTTCCCTCTCAAAGTGGGGAGATGTGCTTCTTGTAGAGAGTTACCACCATTATAATCAGCCTCCCCGGAGACTGGAGACTTGAAGGATTTGGATCCTTCTGACACCTTCTCTGGCTTCTTAGCCAGTGCCTTAGAGGCTGGAGCAGCAGTGACACATGCAGCAACAGCAGTGTCTTCAAATATGATAGCCAGCAGTTTACCAGCATGATGAGTTGACCAAGGTTTTGGTTTCACACTGACGCACATGTCAGCATACCACCTGTTGTATTGGGTGCCTTGTACCTACAAAGCCTTTCTGTGCTGAAGGCATTCCTCTGGAGCTTACTGCTCTGACTGTTCTCTTGTAGCACCTAAGTCAGATGGCATTAGACAAGACACACACTAGAAAATGCTTACACTTCACTATGTCTCTTGTCTGGTACCCAAATAGCATGGCCCAGACAAAGCAAGCCGTGTTGGCCATCATTATGGATTAACAAATAGAACCTGCTTTCTTCCATAGCCTGGAGACTTAGCCTCCAGACTTGTCCTTGCTGTGGAGGAAGGGTTCAAAAAATTCTTTTCTGCTTGGTACAGTGTGAATCTATTTGTTTCTGACACTTTGCACACTGTAGACACAAGTAATTTTCTCATCAGCTCTACTTGAGCCCAGAACCATGATCATACTATTGCTTTTGACTCCATTGTCTACCAACTGGTATTTTCGCAGTTTCCCTTTAATTTACTTTAGGAAAGGCATCTGAACTCTTTATAAAGTCTCTGCAAGCCCCTTTGCCATTTCTGCTCATTGAGAGGTCCACGGGGCACTGTTTCAGGGTGGATTTTTGCCTCTTCAGTCTGTGAGCTTTTTTGGTCTTGTCAACAGTTGTTGGGGTTTTGGGGAGTTACTCTGTTTTCCTTCTTCTCTTAAAGAATTTTCCCATACTTGTTTATCAGGGAGGTAAATTGCTGTACATAAGAAAGACAAAAGGACCTGGCCACAGGGGGAGGGATTCAGCCAGCCGAATAAAGGGGGTTGGGTGGAGCCCCTGGGGCTCTTGTTTTTGCTCCCTGCATTCGAGGTGAGGAGAAGCTGCCCTCGTGGTGCAGAGACCTCATCCCCACTGCATCTCCTGCTCTCCCTGCTGCTTCCCGAGGATCTGGCGGGACACGGGGATCAGCTTGGAGAGAGGTCGCCCCTGCTGCATCTCCTGCTTCTCCTTCTACCCCTGCTTCCTCCCGGGGATCCTGCTGGACACCGGGATTGGCTGCCCAGGGGGGTTCGTGACACAGGCTTTCCGTTGGCCATTGCCCCGTGGGGACTGAGCTGGCTCCGGAGCGGCGGGGAGACCATCGCGCCCTCCCTGCTCCCCGGGAGCCCCCGAGAGGTTGGCACTGGGTGCCTGGCTCTGTGTGTTGTTACTGCCATAGTTAGTGTTGTTTGTTTGCCTTGTTTTATGTATATTTAGTAAAGAACGGTTATTCCTATTCCTCATATCTTTGCCTGAAAGCCCCTTAATTTAAAATTCTAAGCATTCGGAGGGGAGGGGGTTGCATTTCCATTCCAAGGGGGACTCCTGCCTTCCTTGGCAGACACCTGTCTTTCAAACCAAGACAACACTTTACCAAATGGTGAGACAAAGCTCACCACCTTAAAATAAAAGTGGCTGTACAGCCCTACCCTACCTGCACCAGCACAGAAGTGATAGAAGGGATGAGTGGTCATCTCATTGACTACAGAATGGGCAATGGGAAATTAACTGGTTGTGTACAAGAATGCAAGAGCTGTGCATTTTATTGAGATACAGTTGGTTGGGGGCCACGTTTGAGTGGGAAGCAGAAACAGTGCTACAAGCATTGTCTAAAACCTGTGGGTATTATTGAATTAAAATTTCTGATAATAATATTTCATAATCAGTAGTTTCCCAGGGTCTTTGTTTCCCCTTCAGATTCTTCCTCTTCTTTCTCTCCTCTGCTTTCAAGGAGCTGATACCAGCCTTTTCATCCAAGCGTAACCCATACTTTTGGCTGGAACATGAAGAGATATTTTTTAATTCTATGAAATAATCTGGAAAGTTCTCAGTTGCTCTACCTGGGCAGATAGCTCAAGCGTGTCACAACTCTGACCTCACTGCTTACAGCTCCCACTTGGGAGCCTCCCATGTGGTTGTGGCTAAATAAATAACTGATAATATCAGTCAGCACAGCCAGGATGGCAGTGCACTAGCAAGAAAGGAAGACAGCAGAGATAGCACAGCAAAGGAGATCCACATCACATAATGAAAAGCACTTTACACCCCTTCTCCCTTTCTCTATTACACTCCCATTGTCAAGAGCACTGGGATCCCTGGAAAATAATTAGGGTGTCAGGAGTAGACACCAATTCTCCCATCTGACACTTTGGCATTAGGGAGTAGAGGTTAGTGGTGGCATCCCACAAACCTTCTGGATGTGGTGAGTGATGAGAGCATAGAAACAGCATAGGGAGGAGGAAGACAAGTAGCAAGCCTATCTTGAGTCTTCTGAAAGTGCTTGCTTTGTTGATAAGAAGACTTTGTAAGATGCAAGAACACTGCTCATGAGGACCTTCAGCCAAGGAAAGATTGTACAACTGCATTGAACTCAACACATGACTGCAAGCCAAGGAAAATGTAACATACTGCTCTTCAGTGATTTACTACCCAGGCCCCAGGTGCAAACTCATTTTGCACTGAGTAGCATGAGCTGCAGCAATAGCACAAACAAGATCTAATAATGAGCAACTTTGGTTTGTGAAAACATAACCACAGCTAGAAGGTGAGTCTCATTGTGAAAAACTGCGGTGCAAAACCGAGTTTCTCCCCATGACTAGCAGATGATTGCAGAGATACAGAGCCAGTGACTTCCATTAAAGAGGGGAAGATGTGATTGGGAGCAGAGTCTGGGGTACCAGGCCAGAGGGATGAGCTGTGGGAGAATGGTGTAACACTGGAATGCAGCCTGCAGCTCCCTGTGCAAAAAGAGCGCATTCTCTAGGTCTGCACAGTATGGAATTGGAAGCCAAGTCAGATGGGCAGGGTGCACTGGAGGCTGGAGCTGCATGCACTGCTATGGGAAGCAGCAAGGTGCAAGCAGCTCTGGTGGCTTCTTCCTCAGCCCCAGCTCTCAGCATGGGGAGGGTTCATTCTGCTTTGATCTTGGACTCTGTTTTTCTTAGTCTAAATGAGATGAACCACCAACCATGTTACAGCCTCAAGCTAGAGAAGACACTTGAGGACATTTATTGCAAGTGCTTGGATTTTGGCCACATTTCTGACCTGCATTCATAACAGGGAAGCTATTTATTAGGTCTCAAAGTCCTCAACCCAACCCAGCCCCTTTTCCACCTTCCTGCAGGTGATCCCAGCAGGTGTCAGTCACTGGTGTCAAGGG
Organism: Todiramphus chloris collaris; assembly: GCA_025345505.1. Lineage (NCBI taxonomy): Eukaryota > Metazoa > Chordata > Aves > Coraciiformes > Alcedinidae > Todiramphus > Todiramphus chloris. The sequence continues at coordinate 1,493,419 of JANVCC010000044.1, forward strand.
ATGGAACTGCGGCTTGCCTAGAGAAATGTTGGGGGAAATTAATACATGTGGGAAGAGAAAAAAATGTAGAGTCACAGAGACAGAATTAAAGTCACTAGTTCCTATAAGGAGCCCCAGGCTGGGCTGGCAGAGAGCTGCAGGACAGGAATGAAACGCACTCATAGGACTGTGGTTATAAAATGTGGACTCAATTCAATAGTTTCACCTTAATTTGCCTCATCCTCCAGCACGAAAACAAGCTCAACAGTGGAACAAAAATAAACCATGAGTCAAGTCTCCAGGAAAGCCAAATTACTAGTAAAACGCATAATAATGTATAATCTTAATGCACACCCAGAAACCGAATGCCCTCAGTTCTGCACCAGAGGCACCATCTACAATCCTGCAGTATGGAGCAGTGCATAGCACAGGAGTCCAGGTTTCATAACCCTACCCTCCCAGTGACACTTTGATACGTCCTGTACTCCTGCCTTCTCTCCTTCCCATTTCCCTCTCATGATCTGGGATCCTTGCTCTCATCAAACTTAGATGCAGCCTCAGTGACCCTCACCCCACAATGCATTAGATGTGCGTTTGCACAGACACCCACACCCCATCCCACACCACCCTCATGGTGATGTCCACCTGAGGCGGACCTCACACACACCCTCACAGCTTCCATGTATCTCGGTGGTGCTGCATATTCTGCACCACCAAAGGTCAAGCAACTGATGAAACTTAATCCCCAGATGTGGCATCCACAGCTGTGTAGCTCTAGGGACGAGGTCCTTCACTCCATGTCCTAGATGGCAAGCTGCCTCTACATCTAATGAAGATTTTTTTTTTTATACCCAAGACTGGTAATGAGAGTGGTCTGTCTGGCAGAGATGCCTGAGCAAGTGCATCTACCTATGCGTTGGGTCTGTCATTCAAAAGAGGGTGATGAATCTTTGTGGAATGAACACAGAATTTAATGTAATGTGCCTACAATAAATGCTTTCGTATATGCTTATGCTTAATATATGCTTCTATTAAAGAAGCATATTACACTGTATGTTCTTATAACAAATAATCATGCCAGCTCATTTATTTGCCTGTGTCTAACTGCAAGGAACTCTACCATTCCTCTGCTCAAGGTCTCTGTGCAAGTCAGGGTCCATGAGGCATCAGCACTTGTTGAGCGGAGAAAGTTTTTCTGCTTGAGGTTTTCGCTTGAGGCGAGGGGAAGCAGGTGTCTGCATTTCTTGTGTTCATTGTAAGAACCAACCAACTGGTGATGTCGGCGCTTGTTTCAAAATGTGACTTCTGAGCAGAGTGTGAATGGAAAAAATAAATATGTATTTTTATCAGGGCATACCAACACGCAGCTTCCTGTTGACTGAACAAGCAACCTTTCCTCTGCTTTAAGGCTAGGTGATAAATTTAATTATTCACCACATTTTTTTTTCTCTCTGATTTCTTAACAGCTTGGTTTCTGAATCTTCAGTAACAGTAAAGGTGATACTCCTCTTTCCCTCCTACACTGCTCTTCAGCCTGCTGTTATTTGTTGTTCTCACTTCAAGACAGAGAATAGACCGCCAAGCAAAAGAAATCTGAAGGGATGTTAGGACATCCTTCTGTGATCCTGATAAGCTGGAGCAGTGTCTCTTGCTGGACAGCACAGGGACCATTCTAGCCTTTCCCACTAGCCTTTAACTTCAACTCCCCCAGGCTTTGATTAGAAACAGAGATGGAGTCATTGTTTTTTTCTCACACCCCCAGTCCCAAATAAGTTTGTATTGAGCAGAAAGGAAGGAAAACCAGAGTGCTCAGCATCTCTCCTTGTGTATTAGCTCCCAGCCAAAAGGGTTCCACCACACGTTCAAGATTTGGCAGCTTACAGGAGCCAGTATAAGAATGAAGCTGAAGCTACCTTAATTTTTCTGATGAAATACAAACAGTTATGATCTTCAAGCAGCAGATTTCCTGGGATGTGTTGCTTTATTTTTTTCCTTTCCTTTCCTTTCCTTTCCTTTCCTTTCCTTTCCTTTCCTT